>UELU01147434.1:141557-217207 GCA_900490025.1 Megastigmus dorsalis
CCCCAATCCCCCCCGGGCAGGAGACCCGAGTTTTATTTTCAGAATGCGGCCGTGGACGACCAAGTGCACGCGATGTAGGCGAAGCTCTTTTTTCTCCGCTTCGCGGCTGAGGATGTTTCAAGCGATATTTATGGGCTGTTGCTCGATAGATTGGTCGCTATACTGTGGTATATTACAGAGCTGGTTTACTGTCCGCCGGCTTGTTCTCGGACGTGCGCGAGATTGAATTATTTAAGTACCCGTGTGCGCGCCAAGTTACTTTCATTTGTTTGAGCGGGTGTGGCATAAGTTGTTTGGTTTGATGTGCGTAAAAATTGCGTAAAACGCACGTTCTGCAGCGACGATTATTATTTACATTCGAATGATGCGTCATAAGCGTGGCCCTAATATAATTTTGGTAAAGCAGAAGCTTAAGAGCGATCATCGCGTGCACCTCTTGGACTCTGAGCGTTTTATTTGTTTACCGAAACGTGTATCGAGATGGTGTATCGATAATTCAAAATGACTGATGCTCCGCATAACGATTATAAGTACGTCAGGTAATTGTTATACATACACATTATTGTAAACGATTCATTGTAAATGAAGTGAAGTGACTTTTATCTTGCGCATTACAAGATAAGTATTTTTTGAAATTTGTTCCAAGCAGAAATCAAAATTGTTCCCAAAACAAACAGCAAAATCTATAATCGATATGATACATCCGCATTTCCTTAAAATCCTATCGATTACACAGTTTATGGCATAGATTTACGTAACGCGCAATCGTCCGTCGTAATTTTTATTACATTTTCTATACCTATTCACGAAAAGCTACGCGCGGTTCACACGAGGCAACGCAGAGCAGTCACATATTTTATCCTCAAACGCTTCCCTATTCGTAATTTACATAACGATCGTAAAGGTTATACGGTTATTAGTTTGCCAATATTCCGAAACAAACGACGACTGTGAATTTCTCCTCTCTCGTCGCGCGCAGTCGCGAGAATAAAAGCAAACTCCCTGCAGCGACCGCAGGCTTGGAAAATTCTTGTGCAGTCGCGCAGCGAAATGTTTAGCTGCAAATTCTATCCTCGCTCTCGTGTAATAACGTTCGTAAATCAGTGGCGGACAGGTAATACGCAGTTAGTTTAGCGATAATGTAGTGGGGCGAGGACCAAAGTATTCAATAAATAAGATGCGAGTGAACCTAATTGCGGTGTGTGAGAGAGACAGAAGGAGAGTGAGAACACAGCCTAGTACCATTTGTCACTCTGTATTTGCCTCGAGTTCTTGTGTTATTGCGAGTTACCAGAGCAGCCGAATGATAATTTAATTGCCTTTTAATCACGAATGTTTACGATTTTAACATTTACTATGGATATCTGTTAAGTCGAGACTATTACGAGTAATATTAACATTTATCATCACTTATTCCTAATTTCGTGTAGATCGATGAACAGTTTGTTTTTAACTCCGAACGATTAGACTAATTTCAAAGAGATTGTTTTAATGAACCGTAAAACCAACATCACTAATTGACACTTGGAATAGGTGTTTTAATTTCTAATTTAAATGGTAGTTATAAATTGCAAACCCACTATTTTAAATAATGATAAATCGAAAGCAGCTAATATAATTGATTTCTATGTCAACTCCGGTTGAACAACATTTCAAATCTAGATTTCTTTATTTCGAGACTAGTATGTATGTCGAGTACACGTTGTATGACGCAATGAAACGATTGTACTGAGAAAGAGGATGGGGAATTTGCACACAATAAAGCTTGTCGCACCGTCAAGCGGTATAACTTAATGGCGACAATTAAGGAAGCGCTTTGAAAATAATATGAATTACGAAGTAATTATTAATATTACCGAGAAATGATTTTAAATATACCTTTTTAGCCGTTTAAACAAAGCTAATAATTTGAGTCGTTTAAAAAAAATACCATTAAAATGATAATACATTTTGTAAAAAAAAAACACTATCACTTCGAATAAATTAAAAGAATTTATCGATCTAAGCGTTTTCATTAAACATTTTTCCCATGATCAAAATATTTTCTAAATTACTAATCACTTTACCGTGGCCTATATAAAAACGGCCTCAGCTGCATAGCGAAGCGTTCAAAAAGAAATACATCATTTCGAATCTATTTAATCCCCGCATACTTTCGTAATGCCATTCCATTATAACACGCGTACGCACGTGCGAGCCGTTATACAAAAGTTACAATAATCGCGATATGAAAAAGGAGGTTGGAAAACTCGCGGCGCACACCGGGATATCGATACGGATTTTTTTTCCCTGATAAAAAAGGTGCAAGGCTAAGGCATGTAATAATGCGATCGCTACCCCTTGTAGATTTCCATACGCGACCGACATAACAGTGGGTTTTCTTTATTCTATCGGCCGATCTGCGAAAAATGTGCATGTATAGTGCGTGAGAGAATCGAAGGCGCGATCATTTTGCATTCGATGGATTGTAAACGGGGATTTATAGGCGCGAGAGGAGATTCAGGTCAGTCGCGCGCGCGAATACGCGTGGCTGATACACTCGAGATTGCAAAATGTTATATAGGTATAATAATTGACGGTATGCGTGCGGCGCTGTGTTTTGTGCGCGAGCCGGATTTTAATCGAGTATTTGTAATATTTTTCAAAGGTGCGTAATATGGATGGAAAAAAAAAAGGTTAATTCACTGATACGGGGCTCGTTGCTGTTAAGGTGAAAATTTTGAAGCAACGGTTTGCATATAATTTCGTTTTCGAGGCGCGATGATAATTTGCTTAAACGAAACGGCAGTGGCCGATACCGATTTCCATAAATCCACGAACAAAGCGCGGCAACTTTCGTCGAGGAATATCACACGCGCAGCAACCAACGTCAGACCATTACACATTCCCTAAATTACGGGCATCCTTATTAAATAATTCATCGACGCATCAGGCGGTTCTTTTTCCTCGTAACTTAGCGATCCACACACACAGAAACCGAACCGCGTGAACACTCAGATTTCCCATCACCTTTCGTCTAATTAGAGTCGATCCTTTTCACGCCTTGGCTCATGTATAATCGACTGAATTAATTCGTGGACAACGAATTTTCAGATATCCTCCGCTCACCTCATAACCGACGACTGGAATTCCAATGAGGTATGCCGCATTTTTCCTCGTTCGTTTATATTTATCCTATATACCGATTCCTTTATAACTCGAAAAATCGTTAATTCATCGCCGACCGATTTGTGTACAGCGTATTGTTTTAAATCTTGATTATCAATTTGTATACGCCTTTCTTTTCACACCGAATTCGTTAAGTGCCGCTGGGGTGTACTTTGCATCGTATTATCGCGGCTATTGTTTCGTAAGCATTTCGTAGCGGTCAGATGGCTCTTCCGATCGGACGCGGCCAGTAAAAGTAGGATTATCGATAAAATATACTTTAAATTTGTTATTTAAATATTTGTAAATTAGATACGCCTTATTATTCCAATACAACTTCGAATGCAATATAATAAATAACTGTCGACTTGAACTTTTGCGAGTCCAGAGTCGCACATACGAACGCGAGCTTCGAGTTACACATTATGAAATCAATTCAAGGTAAAAAATAAAAGCAATCGGCCGCGGAGAGCTATTGCAAAACTTTTCTTACCCGCACATGTATATAAGCGATGGTGAAAGCAGAAAACACCTGGAGGTGAACGACCATACGGTGTGTGTCGTTGCCGTGCCCACGAGGAAGTCGAGGATTCGCTCATTCTTTTTCTTTTGTCGTTTTATCGTCAACTTTGCAAATCGTAATTATTCAACTCTCGACAAGGGCGACCTCTGAACCATGTCGATGGACTTCGTCCGTCTGTGTGGGACACATATTTCGACACTCGGATGTGCGCATATACATACAAATTAGCGGGCGACGGACTCGCTTATACACTCGGAGCGTTCGACCTACAATTGACCGTCTCGCTTCCGCACGGAAATCAGAGTCCGAGAGCTATATACTCTCTCTGTCTCGTTTTCCTTCATGCAAATTTCATAAATATTACAACAACGCGAAGGAAAAATTATACAAGCAGAAAAGTGCGGCGGTCGCGGCGCCGCGTGGGTCCGTTGTATCATAATTAAATGTTTAACTGTTTATTCTTCGCGCGCGGCGAACAAGCCTGAGGCGCATAATCATTATTCCTCGGAAATTTGACTCTCTCTCTCTCTCTCTCTCTCTCTCTCTTTCTCCGCATAATTCCGCGTAATCGATGATTTCGGTCGAGGAACGCACCAATGTCACCTTCGTCGATTATTTTTAGACAAAAGAAATGCCAGAGCGCGAGAGAGTGGATCCCAACTGTTTAAACACAACTGCAGCTCATCGACAGCAGCATTACGCGCGCGCTTTTCCCTTCTTTTGCACACCGCGTTTTCGCGGTTTGATTTATCGGACGGTATTATTATATATCGAAAGTCAACGTCACCGGCGAGTGCAGATTGTGTGCACAAAACTTTTTCGTGCTGTTTACCCGACAGGGTCTGAGATAATACGATTTCCGCAGGCGCGCGCAAGCGCTGCACGTTGAGTAAGGCGCGGGGGGATAATATTCACGAGACCGGTTATCCCCATCTTTGGATAACTTGATTATCCGTGTATTTAAATTCAAATTTAATGATTCAATGCATTTAGTTTTCTTTTTTGAGGAAATTTGTTGAATTCAGTCCGGTTGTCGTGTCTGTTGTCGGGTGTTGCGGTTCTAATTGCAAAATAAAACATTTTTGGATTGAGTTGCGGTTGCGCAAGACTTGGATCTCGTACATTTTACTTGAAACTGTTACAACATGATCATATGAGGTTTTCCTATTGAATAATCTATGAATACAGATAGTGTGGAACAAATTTATAAGCAAAAGTGAATGTTGAAAACGTAAGATATATACATTTAAGTAGTTCAAGAACGATACATGATATACGCACTGGTTATTATTTATAAAAATGTCGTTAAAATAAAACTGCGATAAAAACTGATGGAGTACATTTTCAAAGCACGCATACGATCATCGAAGAATAGACAAAGCACTCGATACCCCTTCCAAAACGAACAAAGAAGCTGCAGCCGGCCAAGAAAAATCATCGCATCGGTTCTCAATATAATTTCGCGACTGCGTAAGAAAGGTCTCGGAGCGCACGCAAGATCGAAATATTGCAATATACACGCACGCACACACAGGCAAGGGGTCCCAAGAGCGCGCAGGAAGGAGAAGCCGAAGAAGACGAAGAAGGAGGAGAGATAATATACAGCGTAGCAGATGCGTGTGTGCGGGCTTTATTGGGATCGTCTGGGCTGGTGCTGCTGTTGCTGCTGCTGCAGTTTGGTCGTCGTCCATGGGGCGCGACGCGAAGGTCTCCAGAACGTTGACCATTTGTTTCTTAAAGGACTGTGAGCAGCTCGCTTCCAAGGTCGTGGACTCTCCTTCTTCTTCTTCTTCTTCTTCTTCTTCTTTTTCTTCGCTTCCCTCTCTTTCTTTCTTTGTAAGATTCGCGCGCGAGGCTATCAAAACAAGCCGATCGAATTCGCGGCACATTTGTTGCTTAATATAACCCCTCTTTTGTCGGGCTCTGCGTCTCACCTATTGACTAACTAAACTGGACTGCCAATGATTTTTTTTTAGCGAACTTTTGCAAGTCTTTAGTTAGTTGTTAAAAATATGCTAACGAGGTTTGAAAAGGTTATCAAATTGAATTGTAAGACTTTAATAGGAGGTGTACACGCTTTTTACGCAAGCTTAGAGAGATCCGCTTAAAATTATAATCATCCCAATTTATGCAGAATGAGAAACTTTGTGTCTTTTCCGAGAATATCAATCGGGACGAAAATTGATGCAATCGATCTATACTACCTACATTAGAAATAAAATAAAAAATAATAAGAAACGAAACGGAATAAAATGTGCAGCGTACACCTTGAAATAAGCCATATCCCATGCACAAAAATACCATTGCACGCACGATTCAGTTCTCAGCGAGCAAATCAGCATCATGATCAGCATCGCGATCGTCATCGCCTCGTATACATACACATGCACATACACAGGGAGAGAGAGAGAATATGCACGACTACCCAAGAAGCCATAGGGTCGTGACGATAATTCATACGTCCATTGCACGTCAGCTCTGACCTCGCGGTACAGGCCGGACTAACCAATTAAGGCTCGATATACGGGTAATAATCGAGGCAGCGCTCGAAAACCTTACATTTTTTCTCTCTCTCTCTCTCTCTCTCTCACTTATAGCGATCATAATCTCAAAGGAGGAAGAGAAGCCAGCGCGTAAGAAAATGCATTATTCGCCGAGTGTGTGTGTATGTGCATGAGTGTGTATCGCGTTGTTAATAGCCGAAGGACAAGTCGAACGCGATGTCGATGACTCTCTCTCGCTCTCTCTCTCTCTCTCTCTCTCTCTCTCTCTCTCTCTCTCGCCGGCCGGCTTTTGTGTGGATACAGTGCATTATATCGCGCGCGCGGCTCCTACGTGCGCTGCATATGGTCGCGTGTGTACGCAAGAGAAACAAAACTTGTTTCGAGAATGGAAAATTAAGCTCCGCTCGCTATACGAGTGTGCAAATATGTGTGTGTGTGTGTGCGCGCGCGTTTGTGCGGTCGTAATGATAGTTTTGGATGTGCTCGACAGCCATAGGAAGCCGCTAATTTTACGTTTTCATGGCTTGTTATTTGGATAGAATTGAACAAAAAGATGCGGTGTGTGGCCGTATGCACACATGCATGCACGCTCCGCGAAATTCTATGTGGATTATAGTATAGATATACAAGACATTCTTCGGACAGAGATATTCTCGCGCTCTTTATACGTGGCCGTCGCGAGGCTCTGCACGAATAATTGCACCTCCGCGAACGATGCTAAATTAGCATGTTTTCTTTTGCTTCTCAGCCGACGCGAGGCTTGAATCTTTGACTATAACATTACAAGTGTATTGGAGGTCGGACGGTTCCTGCACACATTCAACTCTTATTATGCTCCTTTTTACAAACGAAAATCTATTTCATACTGTTCTCGGTTTTAATCTTCCTTCTCTGATTCCATTGAAGAATGAAGAAATCAAAGGCTTACTGTCTGCGAGCTTATAATCTGCTAGCTTACATCTACATAGAAATTTTAATAAACAGAAAATTCGAGCTTAAATAAGCTGTCGTCGTTGAAAGAACTGAGCACTTTGTTCAGAAAATCCGTCCGTCATCTCTTTCTTATTCACAATCGCCGGGCGTCGTCCTCTAATCCCGTCGAGCAAGACTCGCTCGCCCCAGTCTATTTCGAATGCCCCGTCGTCGTCGCCACAACAAGAGGATCGCCGAGGAGATTCTTGTTTAGACTCGAGGGCATTTTTGTGCGCGCCGCAGAAAAAAAGCCGCACACACCGCACACACCGCACACTCGTCTCTCTCTCTCTCTCTCTCTCTCTCTGTCTCTGTCTCTGTCTCTGTCGCTCTCTTTCTCTCTGTGTGTTTGCAGCTAAATGCATCCTCGCACCGACTCTCTTCCGAGCTTATAACCGGGACGACGACGACGACGTCGACGCGTCGCGACGCCGTCGCATGCAAAATGCAAAGAGACCAGGACGAGTGCTGCACACGGAGACAAAGCGAGGAGATGAGTCTTGTATACATGTATAGTCGGCACACAAGCCAGCAGATCTTTCTGAATGCCTCGGCGATTGTATCATGATTTTCGCCCGCTGACGCAGAAAAGCTTCAAGGATTTCCCTTTTATCGTCGCGCGCGCGCGCTCCGCGGCCCCGAGAGACTCTCTCGCTTCCTTTTTATTTTGCCACGAGAGAAGAGCTCTCCGGAAATAGAATAAAGTTTCGCGGGACGGAAGTTGGGCGTGCATCATTCGTATTCGAATGCTTTGTCGCGCAGACATACGGTTGCCGAATGAAGCTTTCGGTGCTTTTGGAACGATACAGCCACTGAGAAAAATTATCTGGTTAAGTGACTATTTTCAAGTGACAGTGACTCGGTATATGTGCTTTGTAATTCCGACGATGGAACATAGTTAACTCCACTTTGTTCTTAGTAAGCATGCAGTCCACATTCTCAATTTTGTTTTCGAGGTGTTTGTGAACAATTTTCCGTTTATACGATATTATGTTCCGATATAAAAATGTACACCTTCGGTAACGCGCCAGTGTAACTTGGTCATAATTTACAATCTGTGCAAGTATTGTATTTTTTCGTCTCGAACGGAATGGAAGGTTCGTAACAGCGCGCGCACGAGCAAACGAACAAATCATTGCCACCTCTTCATTATCTAGTTGAGACCTTGCATAGATGAGCATCAATGAAGAAATTGCCTGTTTATGTCCCAGCTGCGCGCACTCGCATGGATGATGGCTTAACAGCGTTACGTGCCTAATCGGCAAAACTTTTACGTGTGCAGTAATTTTATAGCGATTTGTTTTTCTCGCATTCCTCGATCGTAATTCAGGACGAACTCGGCAAAGTTTCAAAATAATTTCAGAAATTTTCTTGCTTTGGTAAAAAGGAGCTTCTATTGTTGACGTGTTGAAAAGTATTATAAAGAATATGCATTTCGAAGTAATAAACAGTTTATTATTAAATAATCATTATAGCTGATTTCGCTCTTTAATTTTGGGTATCGAACCGTTGACATGTAGCTATTGCAAAGTTTTATTTTCTTCTTCGAAACATTTTCCAATCCTTAATAAATTTCGAATCTTTATCGTTTGTTCCTAAAATACCTAAACAAATATAAATGTAATAGTTATCATTGTAAAAGTACAATTCGTTGATACCAGAACTGATGAAATTTTTATAAGGATTAAATAACCCTATCGCTCAAATTGATATTCAAGCCATTTACTCGTTCAATCTGAAACCATCAGTTATTACACAAGCATAAAATTAACTACTATGCATAGAAATTGAAAAGGTCCACTTATAAGTGCAACCCTAAATGATCAAAGTCAGAAAGCGAAATCTGTAAATACACATTAAATTGCACTGCGATCCTTTAATAGAAACCATATATCAATAAAAAAGGAAAGAGAACTCCTCTATATGATTACGCTATTTACATCCTCCGTAATAATACGCATTAAAAACTTTCTCCACACACACACACGCACACACTCACCCGCACGGGTATCCTCAATCACACCAATAATAAACACACTTAAATGGGAAAGCATCAGATTAGAAACTCTCAACGCAAGAGGAGTGCAGTGGTGGCTCCTGGAAAAAAAGGAAGAGATCGCAAGGCGGTATAAGTGGTATATGCGCAAACTTCCCTCGACCCGTGCGTATATACTCGTCACGTAACAAGTGCACCTAAATTACACGTACCATTACAAAATAGCCCATAGCGGCGAAAGTGAATCTAAAGAGAAGAAGTAGGATCGTATACACGCTGGACTACGAAGAAGAAGAAGAAGAAGAAGATAAAGCTGAGTAAGTGAGCGAGTAAGGATCGGCTGGTTAACTCTCCTCTCTCTATATATACACCATCTCGACGTGGAGGAGAAACCGAAGCTATGATGGTGGGGATGCAACGACGAATTGTGGGGGGAGAGAGAGACGAACGAATGGAGAGAGAGAGAGAGAGAGAGAGAGAGAGAAATAGAAGAAAGGAGAGAGGATATATATATATATACGTATATGTGCAGTGTGTGTACGGGGGAACGACGACTACGGCGGCGGCGGTGGTGGCGGCAGCGGCAGCGGCAGCGGCAGCGGCAGCGGCAGCAGCAACGATGCAATTAGGCGAGTTATGCAGAGTGACGTCACACGAGTGAGAACACACTACTTCGTGTCTCGGGGTAACTGTGCTGAGTCAAGGACAGTCTCTGCCCAAGGCCCCCAGCTCTTATATACGGCTGCATGCGTGCATCCGTGCATCCGTGTGTGGTGCGTGCGCGCGTGTGCGCGTCAGTTCTCCCTTCCACGAGAGAGGCTCTATAGAGACGAGGAGAGTCTGCCTTTATACCCCTGCACCGATGTATACGGAGCATTTCGTCTCCGGTGTGCAGGGCTGCTTCGCTTTTTGTATAGAGATCGTTACGGACTTTTTATGAATTTTTAAGGAATAGAAGAAAAATTGAGGTACAAAGTGGAAAAATGTGTGGAAAAAAGCGTGAGGATGGGTAGATTATGGAGCGTTTAGAGACCAACCGGTTTTTTTTCTGATTTTGTGCGCCGTCGATTCGCGTGAGGTACATCTGCTAGCTTACACAAACAAAAATTTTGAGGCTCTGTATCGTGTACATGTACATGTGTACGTGTGGTTATGCCAGTTAGATCATAGAGTGCCCGCGGAGAGGGTTGACTAACTGTACGTATACAACAACACAGCCTTAAGCGTTTTGTTTGTGAGAGATGTGCATATAGCGAATACAATTTAAGGCTCATTGTAGTATCGATGTACCAATGTTGCAAGTCTTTTAAAACAAATAATTATTTAGCTGCGGCGCCATGTTGTATATATATATAACACGATTCGTAAGCGTTAATATATATCACTTACGATTGTATAAAAGCACAACAGATATAACAGATGACAAGGTGCATATATAAGAATAACATGTTTCATCTATGTATTTTATTCGTCATCCGTGCAAACATTAAATAATCCATAGTTGAGCGACTCAATTAATAAACATCCGTTCATCCAACTAACAATGGCGACAATCAAAATAAATGTAATTTCAACATTATCCAGCGCGTGTAATGCCCCGTATGCAGTTTCCCTCTCTGTCTCTCTCTCTCTTTCTCTCTCTTCGTCTCGCTCCCTACGTCGTTCTCGAATACAAAAAACGTCAAAAACTCGCTCTCGAGGCTCCAGAGCCAGGAATATATACACACATACAGATTATCCACGCTTGTATAAGATGTTTGTGTATCAGTCGACGTCGTCTTTCTCTCTCTCTCTCTCTCTCTCTTCCTCCATACGAGCTCGCTGCCCTTTATTTGCGCGTTTATCCTCTCTCTATTTCAACGTATATACGCGAATAATCGCAAATCTGAATACACCATTTCTTCATCGCTTTACGTCTACTCAACTTCGGTCTGCCTTTTTAAGAGATATATGTATACTCTATTAAAAAGATAAGCGAAGCGCGTGCCACCCGCGAGTGTAGGGAAATGTGTCAATGTGTGAATTTTTTTTCGAGCTTCTTTTTGCGATTTGATTATTATTATTACGGTGGGCTTTAAGATACGCGCTGCGGTGGTAGTTTTATAGGTACCGGTTTTCTTTGTCGCTCGCTGCTTATTGAAAATGTGAGCTGGGTGTTATGTCGGCAGGATAAAACGCACTCGCGTCGTTTAATTATTGGAGGAGGCTCGAGGGGGTTTGCTTGCTTTGCGCACTCTGCACTTTGCTTACAACTTAATTTGACGTATTAAAGGTGATTCGCTCGTCCTTTTTAATCGCGAGAGTATTTTTACGGCGCGACGAAACATTTTGTATGTAGTTTTAAGTGGTCGGGTATACACGCGTGTTATTATAATTTGTCGTCCGAGTATGCGTTCTCGCGATCTTCCTCTTATTTTACGAATACTTGTATCACAAAGATACTGAATTATATTAGGATACTGCAGAATTATCTTCGTTAACGTGTATCTTTTTGCGTGCGGAATAGCTGTTTTTACGGCCTTGAAGAATGTCGTTAAACCAAAGAGGCAGATTTTAGTTTCTTGAGTTTCTGCAGCATTGTAAAAACGAAAACAAAAATATTTGTCCGCGCACGAGGCACAAAAAATATTAGTACTTATTCAATTGTTATACACGTATATATTTTATCTTTACTGATATAACACTTATTCGATTGCGGATAATTAGTTTATATAAAAGAGACAAACTTTACGTACAATTTAAATTTGAACAAGTATAACAAACAAACGGACAAAAAAAGCCGCGCCCAATCAGCGAGCATATATCGGCAGTCTAAGGTAAACAAGCGCAAGTGAAATCCAGCCAAAAAAGAAAAACAGCATCGCGCACACTTTTCCACGAATCCACGGCGGTTCGGCGCAAACAAGCACAAGGATCAATGACTCCGTCCTCCAACCACCTCCTCGCGAATATATTTTTCACAGTCGTTGCGGACCGCGTCGACGGCCAAAAAGTGTTTGTGTCAGGCGTACGCGCCGATCGTCTATTTTTTATCCCCATGCTTATACCATGCGATTTCGACGAGGCCCATCTTCCCCGGCCTTTCGACACTTTCTTGCCCTTTATCTTTCAAACGCCGCACGATTTCCGCGGCTATTATGCAAATGCGCGAGTTCGATGATAAGTTATTATCGTTGCCTCTTCGTTATTCTATACTGCGGCTAAGGCTGTCCGGCGCCTGCACGGATGAAAAAGAAACGCGGCGACTTAATTTAAAAGTGTATAGTTTTGCATAATTGGCGCGCGCGCGCGAGCCTCGGGTTGATCGCGTGCCAGCGATCGTTATTGCGTTAAATCGATCGTGCGATTTTTTTTTGCGGATCGATGAGCGTGGTTATTGGAATGGATTACGTCGGGGTGGATGTCGATGTAGTTTGGTTGATTGCAACTAATTGCGATTCAATGAACAATATTAATATACAATTCCTAATTAGAATTAGTAGCAAACATTGATGCGCAAAAAACTTGATCGATGTATTTATTAAAAACGATTATCGATTTATGCAAAGTATTAATCGTGGTAAATGATCTCTATCGAAACATTAGTATTTTACAATTAAGTTTTACTAACTGATTTACTCATGTAAAATAATAATAATTAATAATTAACTTTTCGTACAAAAAAATATAAATTATACCGTACCAGATTGTGCATCATTTTGTAAAGCAAAAACATGTATAAAAATATTATTCAACCTACATTCGCCTAAATTTTCACCAGTGAAATAAGAATGTTCAGATCTGCATGCAGTTTTTCAGCAAAAACAACGTCTACGTGCATAGTAGCGCAGCTCTATCGATCCTCAAAGTACACACACATGCACACACACACACACACATACAGAGGCGTGATGCAACAATCGCGGCATTGAGTCACCGCATCACAGTTGACTAATAAGGCGCAGATAACAGAATACACATTAATTGCGCTCCTTTCGCCGAGACCGCTGCAAAATCACTCGCGCCGCTGACGTTGCGAGGAGAGGAAAGCGTTAATCGCCGAGCCTTTCCTATATATCGCTCCGACCGGCACTGCGAGATCAGCCAAGAAGTGCCATTACATGCGTGTGTATGCGTTTTTTTTAAAAACGCGCCTCGCCAGCAGCTCCTCGATTTCTCGTGCGCGTGCACGAGAGAAACCAACCAGGAGAGGTTATTCAACTTGTTATTTTAGTTCCGCGCCGTTATCCGTATATTGTTGCCAAGTTTTGCATTGCCTGTATTGACGCATTAACACGAGAAATTATTCAACGGGCCGCGAGCTGCAAAAGCTGTGCTGCAGCATCTCTTTATCTCTTTCCCTCTGCGAGAAATTCGCCGCCGCCGCCGTCGATGGAGTCGTTTGGCGGTTTTTCCCCCGCCCGTTCCATACCTATAAACTAAGTGCGATTTGTTTGGACTGTTTGGAAAAAGCAAGGACTGCAAGAGTATAAACGGTCTTGCTCGCGTTTCTTTTTGAGCCTACACTTTCTAAAACGTCGATTGTATTATTCTTAATGGAGGTTCGACCTTTTCTTGCGATATTGAGTTCAATGCTCTTGATGGATGATGTGCAGTGATGGATCGGTGACATTCCTTATATGTATGGTTGCAGGATTGCCTATCGCCGTCTGCCAGAAACTTAAGTAAATACAGTAAACTGATCTAATCCTGTACATAAAAGAAGAACTCAAGTAGCGAAGCATAATTTACAACTGCGAAAATGTAAGGTTAAGCGCTTATGCAAACGATACTTATATTCAAATCAAATCCATGCAAAAGCATTTCAAACGTGAAACACTTAATCGTATGATTGATGTTGGCATCATTATTTTCTCACTATACATAGAATTACGAGTGAATGAAACTACTTGGTCGGCAGAATTCCCCATTATGATTAACTAATTAGCCATGCAAATAATGTATGAAAAGTAAATAACCTAGATATCACCGACGACAATCAATCATCCGCCAAATTTCACGATCGCGCCAATACAATTACATGAAATTCGTTCAAATAAAAAGCGATAAGCTCAATTCACGGAAAATCGCGCTGGTGGTATTATCTACGACAATAATCCGCGAGGAATAAGTCACATTAGAGATTCTTTTTTTACTTCGCAGTCGCATATTGACATTCTATGTCACGGACACGGTCAGCCTTGAATGAAGCCTACGATGCAGCGGTAGAGTTAGCAGCCAACCCAATTATATATTTATTTACCACGTAATATCGCGTTGGCCCTGATCCGACCACAGCCACATATGCAACAGTTGTATAATCCCCGCGAGTTATGTAACTACTGCCGCGAGTCGTTCCTATATGCGTTTATTACTTCGATGATGTTGACGCTTGCCAATGCGTTGCAGGGTTTAATTTTGTATTTGTCTTTTTTGGGGGACGACTATCATGGATATGTGTATATACGATGCCAGCCGCGACGACTAATTTCCGCCCGAGATCGAGCATTAGAGATTGCTCGAGTCTATTTAAAATTATGGCGATTGGTGGAAGAGGAGAAGTGGAGCTGCGAAACGATTTGCGCCGATCATCGCGATGCGATTGCAATTATTTAAGTGGGTTATTGGGTCTGGATTATAGCTGTGAAATCGAAATCTCGAGAGTTATTGTTATGGACTGAGACGTGACTTGGATTTTATGCAGATAGAAAATGAATTGTTTTGCCGATATTCACGACGTTCCTGGGAGTTGGGAAAATTTTGTCTTGCAAGGATATTTTAAGATTTCTTTTTCGTTTTCTAAATCGAGCGTTAAAATTAGATTCTTTAGTTATAAATTCTGCTGAGTAGTGGGGAATGAAAATTTCAATTAAGCTTTAAATATCTTTCGGGAATTAGAAGCTGTTTTTAGATGAATAGAATCTAGAAATCGCAGTCAAAAATTAATTTTCTTATATAAGCATACATTTTTTAATAATATAAATAAAGACCGTTTTATAAACTAATTTCTTTACTATTTTTAAAAAAGACGTAAGTTTTACTTAAATGAGTTCAGTTGCTATATAGTGCGAACAAAAAATGTATAACTCTGTACACACAATTGACAAAAAATTATTAGCGACCAAAACTTTTAATAAAAAATTGACGAGTCTCCTCAGATCTATAAAGCCCATACATTTTTTAAAGTCGCACGTGTTTTAAATCCTCCAAGATACAAGTACACGGAAATAATAAGTTTCGAGATAAGTATGTGGTAGTTTAAAAAAGTTTGTGTTCCAGTGCAAGATAAATTTTATCGTACATTGAAACACGTGTACAAAAAAGATGTTCAAATAACTGAATGGAATTTGAAAAAAAAAGTCAGCCAAGTAAAAAACAATCGACTTACAAACGTTCCTTACGCCAAAACACACGATTTGCATGTTTAACCTTGCATTTAGTCCGTTACAATCTCCAAAATCCAAACAGTCCTTGAATCTCGCGCACATTTAAACCTAAACACCGCGCAATCAGTGTACGTGAATGCATCCGAGAGTCTTGAGGTCTCGGCGAAGCAGGAAGTGTCGATAAGTCGTGTCTCGAATCCTATCGCAACGATCGAAACGACGTGTCGCTGCTGCAATCTCTGATCCTTTGTTTCGCGCTAATAAGCGCGATAACGATCTGCTTCAAATATCACGTTATGCGTCGCTCATTCCATCGTCGCAATGCACACATGATACATACATGCAGAATGCGCTGGATTCCGTCGTTTCTTTCTGGTCGTTATCGGTGAGCGCGAGCGAGTTACAATGTCGGCTTTTTGTCATAACTGTTTGTGCCCGAATGTGTCAATATTTCAGCAAAATACTTGGCGATAAAGACATTATTCTTTTGTCAAAGTAATAGCTAATCTGCAAGATTTTGAAAACACATGCATGCCTTATATTACGAGGATTCTTCCTCGATCGAAGAAGAAAAAACACGACCTAATTTTACTCCAGATAAAGCAATCATAATATGAATTAAAAAAAAATCATGCAATATCACTTGTTAAAATTGCGCATCGCTTGATTCCTACATTGATTGAAACAATCATTTATGCGATTGTCACTGTCAATCATATGTGGCTTAGTTTTCTATTCATTCAAGTTATAAAATAAATAGGCTGCAACAATGTTCCTAATCTAACAACTGCGCCAAAAAACAATCGTCCATAGAAATCAGAAAGTTCGCTATCTCGCACAATATTTGCCAAATCTTCGACATCGTATTATAACAATCGATTAGGCAAGTATATAAGCCTATTGTATATCGCTTACTTAATATCGAGCAATTGATATGCATCCTTCAATCGTATTGCCCAGACGCCCGCAGATTGCCATCGGCTCATTCATACATTCCTCGCCAGCGATTTATGCAACAAAAATACAATCAATCCCATACACGCACACGCACACACACACACACACACACACACACACACACACACATGTACGCAAACACACACATGTATATAAGGTTTAACCGCCAACAATGAGAAAAACGAGACCGAACGACACTCCTCCAGCCGTGCTATAACCTTTAGCGCGTACGCGCGCAACGTATTATTTCATACGGCAACAAGAACGAACTACGCGCGTAATAACAATTGAATAATCGCTCGCGTCGCGAATAGAGCGTGTGTGCATATTGTTACATGGCACAGCTGCCGCGGTATATATGAAAATGCAAAGTAGGCCCCGCGGTAACGTGTGGCTGCAGTTACGCCGGGGCTTCGCGATTGCGATCACGCGGGATATATATACATGCTTTGGCTTTGGATCACTCTGCTTTGCGTGAGCTATTATGCGCGTCTTTTCTCGGTCGCGCGCAGTTGACGCAATTATGAAATTACGTTATAGATATTAAGCTGCTGTGAGCTGCGGAGGACCATGTTTTGCATCGACGCTAAAATCCGGGACTATGATGTCGGTTGATGTTGACGTAATTTCTTTGGTGGCTTGTTGAGCGATCGCATCTGGATAATGCCGATTGATTATGAGATCGAGGGATGTGGAGCTAATGCTTTTTCACGCGACGTTATGCGGCAATATATACTTTTTAACACTTTTTTTATGAAATGGCAATTTCTAAGCTTTTATAATTCATTTTAGGATCGAAAAATCTTTTTTTTAAAAAAAAGAAAAAAGATAATTCGTACAAAGTTATTGTGAAGCTCAGTCTTTTGTGTGGCAGTTTCGAAATTTACGTAAGCTTTGAAGAGTTCGAATATCCGAAATAATATCCGAAGAATCTCACGCTGTCTACCAGTTTTTTTAAGAATTAAGCAACTTATTGACGTCTCGGAAACATTAAAAATACCTCTCATTAAAAATAGCTTGGGTTCAAGTCAACGATATTTTTTTAACACAAATATAATCTTTAGAAAATTATTTTTAAAAAGTTAAAAACGGCATTAAGATTGGAAATATCCGTCACCTTATTTTTAAGAGCATCAAGAGCAGAATTTGTTTTACCGATAAACTTGTGTAATCATTTTATTTTCACCATCCGAGATCCGATTCTAATATCGCAAAACAAACATAAATTAATCTTCTCCTCGTACCGGAAAATCCATTTTAAATAAGCAAATTCTATACACATCTGGTTTTTTAATATTTCAAGGAGTAGAAGAGCTTTAAGTTTACCTCGATTCGAGGAATTTTAATATTACACATCCAGAGTGGATAATAAAAACTAATAAGGGGCTTAACCCACGATGTCTCATTACATCAATCATTATTATAAAAATAATATTATCGTATCTTGCTATGCAGAACATTGCTAATTTATGAAGAATTTATAACGGACCAAGTATATATACATTTTTATCGCATCTAACTTTTAAACTCAAGCATTATCACATTAAAAATATATCTTATCTTTATATATATTAACATTATATACGTTGTCAGAAGTTAAAATGTCCAAAGCCAAGTCAATATACACGAGACACTCGCGTTATTCTTAGCATAAGCAGTGTATCAAATCTCATGAAATAATAGTGCTTAATTACATCTGGCTGTATCCAGTAGACAAAGTTATTTATGGTGAGATTACACACCGAGCATATCGCCGAGCTCATTTAATTGTGAGATTCAGTTTCTTTTTTACATACTTCAATCAACACGTGCAAACGTCTTCTTCAATCCATAGACCATTAGGATTAGATTTTAGCTTTTAACTTACAAAAGAGTTGATAAGCAAAAGTGATACCACTCGACCAAATTTACTCGGTCGCTAATTAGCCTGATTAGAGCGGTAGGCCTTCTTAGCAAAACATAATAATTCATCCTCTAATGACGATTCTGCACAAGTCTATTATCTACGATAAGTCTCGCTCCTCACCGCACCGCACGATGAACATCAATGGGCAAAGAATTTGAAAATATTTGTATTTGCTTTAGAACAAAAAATAAGCGGCACGACAATCGTAATTTCTCATTAACACTATCTTATTTGCCACATACGTCAATCCATCGCTAATCTCCAACTCTATTACTAATCCGTTTATTCATCGTCGATCGATGATATATCATAGCAAATGATTTAATAACTATTTTATTAGACAATGCTTGCAGATATAGGACTGTCGCGGCCCAACGCTTAAACATCACACGTGCCAAATGAATGAGCAGAACGTTTCGATTCTAACGGTACCTCGGTTAATCGCAATAGTTCAATCCACGATGCACCAAGTACAACTTGGATCGTCGATAGAGTCGTTATACGAAAACACGTGGTGCTTGAGGACATCGGAGTATCGCAGATACATAGCAATCGTCGAATTACGCGTTTCGATCGTATATAATACACGTGCCAAGTTACGTCGTTAGCCTAACGAGCGACGATCTTCTCGGGTTTTCCGGGTGTAGTGGCAGTTGGAGAGCTTGTCTGTATTCCCGCAGGCGGAAGCTAGATGAGCGACGAGCCTCTCTTGGAAAATCGTATCATGCGCCACCCTCATCCCACTGATTTTCTCTATTTCTTTGTTTTTTGCCGAACTCTTTTTTAGGTGGCTTTTTTGGGATGATTTTGATGGATTTTGTCGATGCAGCTGAGATTTTTGGGAGTGCAAGGATAATTAGTTTGTTTATTTATATGATTGTGAACAACGCGTATTATGGATGGCTGAATACTTTAGCTATTCTAAATCTTTTAGCAGAACCTATCGTGATTCACAAGCGTAGATTTTAATGATAAAAAAAACAAAGATTCTTTTTTTACTAGTTGTCTAATTTTCATGAGGCTACTCGCTCCCACTGAAGTTGCAGAGAAAGTCTGCGAAGAAATAAACATTGGACCGAGTCACGATGAGCTCTCGTATTTACGAGTTAATTTGCACTCGAAGATACGTGATTAATGTCTTTCGCTGTAGTCGCGTGCAGTAATAAGACTTGTCTGTCCGCGAGCCTCTTACAAAGATTAATCCAGTTGGCAGTCGACTTTGGACCAGCTTCAACTATTAAACTTCACTTCTAGCTTCGTCGTTTAAAGAGCGAAGCTTATGCGAACGATAATTAGACGATATCCGCAAATAACTCATTTTCACTTTGTTCTTTGTTTGCTTCACTTCTTCCTTTGTATTCTTGTATTCTATTTTTAGCACGTGAGCGTTGAAGTTGACAGTGATGTATCGCTGACTTTCTAACTTCAATTCGTGAAATCTACTATATAGATGAGGCTAATTTTTGATGATCGACTGATTTTTATTTATTTCGGTTATTGTGTAAGCTCAAACTTGACGATTCTGAAATTACTAAAAGTGACTAATGATACAATTTCTGTTACATTGTTGCTAGTTTTAAGAACCGTTATTTTTAATTGTTCCTCTCTTTGAAAGTCGCCTATTTTCCATTGTTCTTTTTTGCCTTTGCTCAGTTTTTTCCGTTATTGTTGCATTGATTATATTTTTATGGCAGAATCGACGAATTGCGTAAGGATTACGCAGTCGTCATTAGTTGAGTTTAAATAGAAAAGGAAAAAAAAACAACAAAGCAAATATTTCCTGGTAGAAATGAAACGGTACAATCCAGCAAAGTATTCTTTGAATGCAGTTTTTTCATACATATTATGAGAGCATAAGTTTTGCGGATGCTTATTGTTCATTAACTTAACGGAGAATTTTCGTGAGAATTTTTGTGATGAAACATATGTTTTAAATTATGCATTTTCGTTCATTAAAAATTATTAAGTGTAATTAAATTAAGTCATTCTTTTAGAAATTTTATTGGTAAAGATTAAATTTAATAATAAATTCACAATTATTATCGATGACCGAAAAAATTGCCAAATTATTTCTCGAAATCTGCAGGCCTCGCCCACTCCTTAACAAATTCTCGAACCTCCAATTAGATCCCGTTAAATTAAGAAAATACCAAGCACTTGAATAATCGGCATCGATATATTTCGAAAGGTCGCTCGCGTAATTCCCGTCTCATCTTACCACTCGCTAGTCGCTTTTGCATTCCGTCCATCCTTAAACATCGTCGGCGTGTCCCAGTGCACTGGTCCGGTATATACGGATCGTCTATGCTAAATCCATTGTGTCAGGCGAAAAAGGAAAAGGAGAGAGAGAGAGAGAGAGAGAAAGAGAGAGAAAAAAAGAGAATGGTGGAGTCAGCATGAGACGAAGGAAAGTCGAGCGACTACATAAAAGGAAGTCGGACGTTACGGCAGTTGCGGTTATTTTCGACGTAGCCGCCGCGACGTTTCGCGAACTTTCTTTTGTCGCGGCGGCGGTAGTTGCGCTACGATCAGCCGACAATGATCCTCGTTAACTAGACCTTGCCGCCGCCGCTCAATGTCTCCCGCTCGCCTTCGCGCAGCCGTGACAATCGAACTTTTCTTCCAGCTATTTCGTGCCGTGCTGTCGCGGCTGCTCTTGCCATTTTGTACAGCTGTATCCATGCGGGTGCTGCACTTCTACGTTCTAGGCTTTTCTCTTCTCTGCTAGTGGAATCTAATTCTAATACGTTTCAAAACGATACTCGGGAAAATTTTAGCTATTTGCAATTTGGTTTAATAATTCATATTGTAATATTGTATATGTATATAGAGCCGAACAAAAATTTTGGAAAATTTGATAATTCATTTTGAATCGTTATACATTATCCAATAATGAATAACTGGTTTATGTAACCATTAATTTCATAATTTACCTAATTGAAACCCTAAAATTCTTATAGAACAAATGGCTTCACGCTCATAAACAAATCTCTTTCTCCGGGGCTTTTAGAAAGTATACAGCAGCGCACAGCTTTTACGACAAAGTATTAAAATTATCCAACATTTTCTACTCGCAACATGGATGTTAAACGTATCGAGTAATATCACACCCATCCGATAGATTTACATCCTCAATAAAAATCGCGAAACTCTTGCTCGGCGCGAACCTTGAAAATTAAATCATAATCCGCGAGCAGTGAAATTATCTTGGCCGCGCAAGGTATATAGGAAGGAAAAAAAAAGTAAAAAGTTTCCCCGATCTCAAACATCATCGGCGAAAGAGAGAGAAAGATAGAGAAAAAAATCACGCTATTACAAGTGCAGCAGCAGCGGCAGCGGCACTTTCTTCCTCGTTAATGCCTCGAGAGCCGGGCAAAAAAGGCGCGTAACTTTCGTTCGTGCAGCAACGGCGGCGGCAAAGGCATTAGAAACAGGCAGTGCACACAGGCTAGCTATAGAGACCGGCTCCTGCTATTTTTACGTCACGTCGCGCAAAATCGGGGGCATCGGCTCCTCGCGCTGCGCACCGCGCAATTTCCTAATTATTACCGAGTTTCTCTCCGCTTACAGCCGCGCGCGCTTATAACGATCGCAATCAAAATCCACGTCTAATGCGCAATTAGCGATGCACTTCGGCTTTCCTCTCTCTCCCTCTCTCCCACTCTAAGCGTATAGATCAAGATCTTCCTACGTCCCTGGCCTTGCGCACAGGCTCGAGCTCTAACTTTCACATAATGCACCTACGGGACTTTCACGCGCTCGAGCCGCCTAGACATGTAATCACACGCGTCTCTATGTGCAGTACGTATAGATATAGACTCTGTGCGGTACCGTTCAATAATATGTCGGTCCCTGTATGGCGCTTTTATGACATGCGGGTATATTAAACTTGAAATTTGCTTTCTTGGTACCCATTGAGTTTCTATACTGATTAATGCGCTTTTAAATGGCGATGCTTTTTTTGCAGCCGAGTTTTCTGGAAGAACGGGGAGACATCCATATAGAGTATATGCGTGCGGTTCGATGCGACGTTTTTTAGACGTTGGAGGAAAGCTTGTTTTCGAATTTAACTGAAAAACTGTGTAGAATGACTTTTCAAAGGCGATCTATACCTTGAATTTCTAAAATGTGTTAAGGAATGTAAAAAACACTTTGCACGCAATCGACCAGTCGTCCGGCTAATTTCTCGCGAAAAAGTCCCGAGACTACAGGAGAGAAGAAGCGTCGCCGTCGTCGTCGGCTTGCACTCGTTTCTAAATCAAAGCGGATCGTGGGATAAGATGGAAAGTTTTCTAGAGCGGCGCCGCCGTCTCGTCGCGCTAAAACGACGCGCGAGTTTCGTTTTTCTCCCGGAATGTGCATCTGTGTGTGCACCGCGAGTTCTCGTGCTTTTATTTTTCTCTCAACTCTCCAAGGTAAAGGTGGAAAGGAAAGCGATATCTACACGGTTTTGCGGTGCGCCTCAATTTTTTTTTTCTTTTTCGCGGTGTGTATCTCTACTGCGAGTTCGAGTGATTTATGCGGATATCTCGTGATGGACGGCTTATTTCGCGCTGCTGCAACTTTCTTTCGGCGATCCTGTACGCGGATAACGAATTAGTTCGCGATTGGTTCGCTGCGATTGAGAGGCCACTGCACATTTTTTTCCCGCTAATGCAGATTGGATAATTGGGTATAATAAAAAACTGGATTGATTATGCCAAGTTGAAAAATGTAAAATAATAGAAGGTATTACGGGTTTTTCACTTAAGGCAAATACAAAACTATATTACGTGATTTTTCCAGTCACTCTTCGAGAACGAGCAAAAACTTCCTCACCGTTCGAAACAATACATCCAATGTTTATCCAATTCGCTCAATTACGAAACGCTCCATTAGGATGGGAAAAAAATTTCCGTTAGCAGCCGTTCATCCTTTTACTCCCGCATGACTCAACCTATACATATATACCTTGAAATGTTAATGCAGCACTTTGCATATATATATATATACATATATACTTCGAAGTACCTATATTCCAATCGATACAATAAAAGTTTCTCATACACAGAAATACGTGTCCGCGATGATTAAAAGTGCGAATGAGTCCCCACGCTAAGTAAAAACACTTTGCGTGAAACATCGCGGTACTTCGTTCGCCACTGTCGCCGCGATTACGTTTTCGAATATATACCGCGCGGTGAATTTTATCAGCTCTCGAGATATATGATTCACGCTCTATGCACCGCAGCTCGCGAGTATTAAAACATCCCGCGCGGCGCGTGCGTGCATGACGCGTTTAACTTGCGCATGGTAGTCTTTGTTGCACGCGTCGGGAATTTGTCTATTATTAGATAACGTATAACGCGCGATGGTGCTCGCGATCTTTTTCTCTATGAATAATTTCTTTTGCTTCCACAACTGACATCTCTTTTTCTTTTTTTTTCTCGGGCCAACGTAAACGCGTCTAATCATCGTCGATTTTATAGTTCTTTCGGATTTGTTTACTCCGTTTATTACAGCGTTTGGTTATTCAACCAGTTCTGTGATGTAACGGTAGCTATGATATTGGTATTGTTTAACCTTCGCGGAGCTTATTTAGATACTTTATTGTCTGAATTTTTCACGCCTCGTTATACACAAACTGTTTGTGTCACAAAGAAAATCGTATAGAATTTCGAAGAAATTACATGATGTTTGTTGCTACTGTTTTGGTTACGCGACGGGAAATGGCGCGGCGGATTCCTCACTCGATTTAAATATTTCAATACTTCGCGATACGTGCGATTATTGCTAAATATAATTTTATGAAGTTTCGCGACGACGTCATACATAAAATATGATTGTACTGAAATCTGTGTGTGACGTCTAATTATTAAAATCATATGTAATTAATGCGCTATGACGTCAGCATATTTGCTACTTACTCTTGTGACTCATAGTCAAAATCATTTGCAATGATTTTCATACCTGCAGCTGTATATAAGATGTAGATCTAAGTATCAGTGCTATCAACATTTTTTTTAACGCGCCTAAAGCGTACGCTCGCGAGTTAATAATTCCGTAATTGTTATCATAGCACACCGCCTGACCTATTTTATCAAGGCACACGTACGCGAGTGCAGCGCGACCGATCGACCAATGTTTCTGTCTCATCGCTTGTCTCATCACACGTTACGACTTCAATTGTTCGCGAGTAGTTACGGTTAATTTCTTAGTAGATTCTTATACGTGAAAGATTTTTTTATTCTTTATTGTCATATTTTTTTGTGCTTATCGTTGCTGGTTTAAAACATACCTATCCGATTATTAAGTAAGTCACTGCACCTACATATAATACTTATTACTTTATTTTATGCGTAATTTTCAATATCAGCATGACTTACTTTGAATAAAGAAAAAAATTACTCATGTGCAGCATGATACATTCTTTAACATTGTTTTGATTTTATTTTAGCACGCGGCTCGTGATAAGGTTTACAATAGTTTATAATAGAACGTGTACGTAAGTGAGCAGCCGGAGATGCTAATTTATCAGGGCTCCAAGTGCAAAGACTCCAACTCTAAAAAGCAAATACGTAATTTTCCAAAGAGATAAATTTGCACACACGATATGCTGCGGTCGTATAAGTCAAGAATCGCCTCCTCGCTAGAAAGACGCGCGCTTTCCTAGCGCTGAGTGCGCATTAACTATTCTACACAATTTTATTTCCACTTGGAGTAGATTTATGTTTATACGAAGAACGATTGCCCTTTCCACTAATCAAATCCAACCAAATTTCTAAAGAAAATTACAGACAAAATTTCTTTTAAAATATAATTAAGCTGCTGAAAAACTTTGAAATAAAGGATAGAAATGAAATTTTCAACGCAATACGTTAGCTTCGTCGGCCGGTCGCAATTGCCCAACGATGCTGTTACTCCGCGCCTCGAATTTTCGCCCACATCTGCAAGCACAAAAAAGCTCTCATTCAATGCACGCACAAAAGCACGCACACACACACGCGAGACACTGTTTCGTAATACATTTCCAAGCGAGCGGTGCGAAAGTCTGTTTATTATTAAATATATAGGTCCTCGCGTTCGATAGAGACATAAATCGGATCTGAAGTGGCGCATCAAGGATCGTATCGATGCACCGCGAAGACTCGAGAGAGGGAAAGAGAGAGATTGGTATCGTCATCGGGGCGAGACTACGTAGAGAAAAAAAGCGCAGGAGGGCGGCTAGAAAGTTCCCTATAGCGCAGAGATCGAGTTCCTTACGCTATAGGCGACCGGTTCTATCGACTTTTTTTCTTTGCATCGGTGCGCGCATTCAATGTTTTATTTAGCGACGCGCAAAAGTCGATTTAATAGCGTCTGACAATGCACCAACTGCGTCTACTGCGTGGGGGATTTGCATACCCGCTCGGGCGCCTGTTTTACAATTGCGAGGCTATATAAATGAGAGTTTTTCGCACGAAAGTTGGACTCTTTGGATAATTTTAAGTAGGTTGAAATGTCGATACGAGCCGCCGTGTCTGTGTGTGTGTGTATGCGCTGCTTGTTTATCTTAATTAGTGCCTCGGTCACGTCGTCGTATATACTTTCAGAAAATTAAGTAGGCACTCGTCTTTATCGGCTTTTGATTGACAATTTTTCGCATGATTCTGTTCAACTTTTCGAGAAATACGATTTTTCGATAAAAATAATGACTGTATAATATACAATTATACGTCTGCAGCTATTTGTATACGAAGGTATACAAACGAAACGTAGCGGATATTTCACTTTTTTACCGAATCATTATATCTATTATACTACTTCGATCCTAGCCGTCCTTTCTAAATAATGTATCACACTTACGCAAATCATTGCAAAACACATCGTAATTTCAACAAAGTAGAGAGTCCACACGTTTCAGCAGCAACAAATCCTCATCCAGTCAGATGCATATAGACGCGTGCAGCTTTCGAAAAGCGCAGTAAAATCAAAAGTAAAAAGAAACGATCCGTAGACGTGAAGCGATGGCTCGGCCGACCTAGAAGGAAAATCGCCAGATATACACGCGCACACACACACACACACACATACTGTCGGTGTCTCGGTGCGCTTTCTTCTCGGTCCCGCGCGCGCTGCACGAGCCATCGGCGATTGGAAAAGCCTGCAAAGGCCTGTGCAGTCAGTTCTGCAAAGCAGCAACCCCTTCACCCGCGTGCATGCACTCGGCTCTTAACCCACTTTCTTCGCAGCCGCGGTCCGCTATCATTATTTAGCATTATCCGGCGGTTTTGCCAAAGCCAACGACGACTCTCGCCGCGCGCCGTGTAGTATAGGAATTGGGCACGCCGCGTGTACATAGGAGCTCGAGCGAAATTTCACTTCGTATGGACGAGCGGTGGTGACGTGGATTGATATTGCGCTAGAGAGACTCTCTTGGATGCAGTTCCACCAGCGGTTGATCCTCGAGAATCGCAGCTGTGCACTCGCTCGTTGCTGTGAAAGTTTTCGAGGGAGGGGCGAGTCGGGTGATGGTTTGTTCTTTGGATGTCTTTGGTATCGATACGGTTGTACGTAATGTAATTTATGCATTTGAGAATCTTAAAATCAGCAACGATTATTATTTAGATACTGTGGGGAATCATATTTTCCCCGTACGAAGATTCATGAATTCATAATTATACCTTCTCGTGTACAAAATCTCCTGCTCATCGAAATGAAATTACCAAAGATAACAACGTTTCATAATTGTTTTTCTTGTGTATTATCGTAGATCGAAGCGCGTTGGCATAAAATAAAGCGAACGGGGTGCAGAGGCTCGTTGCACATACATTTTCGTCCAGCTTTTAATGTCGCCTGTATGGGCGGTGCAATGCAACGGCTAACCATAACGAGATTGTTATAAAAAAACAAACAACTGCGCCGGGCTCGTAAATATTTATTATAGCAATATTTCACGTGCACGTCCCTCTCGCTCGCGACTCTCTGACTAATTATTTATTTAGGTAATGCAGCATAAAAAGCCACATTGACTTTATTAAGTTTCCTTATTTTTGCCCAGAATATCCGTAATTGGCGGTGATAAAATTTATGTTTGCATAAGTGCCTTTTTTATGCGTTATTAACTGTGGACGTTTTTTCCAAAAATTTAACACACGTAATATTACGACGCGAGTAATGTGTATAATGAAAATTTTATCTGCGGCAAAAAAGTGAGCGGTGCGGAAAGAAAATGGCTTATTTTGGAATTATCTATTATTATTAGATCATGTGCGTTGACCTTAAAGCTAGAGGATATGGTAGCGTTGAAAATTTTAAATCGAGGTGACTGGAGATATCGTTATTTTTAAAACACTGAGTACAATTACGCAAAAAGAAACTCTTTGGAGCTCTCGAATGATTTATGATGCAACGATAATAATTACGTTCATAACAAGTCATAACAACTGAAATTTGAAATAATATTTTGCCTTGCACTGCATATTTTTTCATGTGCACGTATAAAGGAAGCTTTCATATGGAACTAATTTTAATGAATCATCTATCGATCCAAAATCCTTCATCGGGATTAAAAGATCGAAATTTAAATTTCACCGATGCCGAATATTATTCAGCGCAAAACTTTTTTCAAGACTTATGCATCCTCCGTAACAAAGAGCGCAACGAAACTCGTTAAAACAACGAAACCTTCGTCCAGCTTGTATCAACTCTGCACTAATAATCAATTACAGAATTCGTTCCATTGACAATATTTAGTGCACGCACCGAGCCATTAATAAGAAAACACACATCGCCTCGTTTAACCGGTGCTCCACAAAAGCAAAAAATAAGAAACACTCATTTTGAGGCGCACAATGGGTATACGGAAGGATGATTTAAGATCTGCATCCATGAATAATGGATTCGCGGGAAAACAATTAAGCCGGTCGCTCGATCGCAATGGCAAATATATCATCTATAAATATCGCTAATAACACAGTCGTCCTTTCGAGAGAGGCTTTAAAATAAAGGCCTGAACTCAGGTTCATTGAATGGCCGATCCGGTCCGCCTTGAAGTTGCATCTTGAAACTCCGGTGCACCTTGAGGTAGGTCTGTCGCGGGTCTGCGCCGCGCCGATTTTTGCGAGACGTCAACCTGTGCACGCATGCGCCGAGCCGACGAAACCAGATAACCATCGAATAGGCACAATGAGATTTCCAAGAGCAATTAGCTTGTTGAGCTTGATGCCGCGTTGACTTTTTTCTTCTTCAATTACGTACAGAAAAAGAGGAGTGCGATCGTTGATCGATATGTTAATGTGCGCCGTGCGGTGCCATTATAAGGCCTTTGTCTTGATTTTATTGTGACAGTGCAGACTTTTAATTTAATCTCAATTCGAATATTAAACTTGTTTGTGTTTGAGCTTCAGCAATTTCAGCGTAATTTATTTCTTATAAGCTTTCATAAAACTTTCATAAATAAGCTTTTTTAAGTATAGCACCAAAAAGTTATTCGTTCCACAAGTCTCAAATATATATACCTTCGTGATTTTAATAAAAATCTAATATTTACTTATTTGTTTAAATAGAATATTAGTTACCCAAGTGAAACCTCTTCTCCGGAAAAACAACAAAAATCGCCATAAAAAAAGGAAAAAACATCCATCAAAACAAGTACATCCAACTCCCGACAGCTATCATATATAACACAACTCGGTCTCGGCAATGAAAATCATCGCTGTGGTGCGCCAGGAAAAGATCTTTCTCTCTCTCTCTCTTGGTCCCCCACCAGCTCAGCGGCGCGGCTTCCCCTGGAGGTGAAGGTAAAATAAGGTCGCGCCACCGCAGAGCCGCGAAGGAGTAGGAAAGAAGGCGCCAGGCTAGAAAATCTGGAAGGGGAGAGGAAATGGTCACGTCATCGGCGTTGCACTTTCTTCTTGCGGCGTGCAGCAACAGCAGGGAGGGGAAAATGGCACACGGCGTGCGTGCACTTCACCTTTCTCTTTCTCCCGAGAGACGCGTATCTCTCTATGCTATGGTATATTACGGGAGATCGAGTTCCGATAGAGCGGACGCTTTTATTCCCCGTTTCTTTTCCTGTGGATTGAGTGACCGCAGAGGAGGCTGGTATAATATTAATTGCTGCGAAAGTGAGGGGCGAGCCATTTTTTTTCTTTTGTACACGCTTCCTAGCCGCAGTTGGAGAGATTGTTTGCTTTGAAAAATTGCACGCTATCGAGCGCGGCACATTTCTTTTTTTCTTTTACACGAGATTCGCTGATCGCGGTAAAGAGGGAAAAGTGCCAAAGGCTCATCTTTGTTTTCGATAAAGACTCCATTGCCTGATTTAAAGTTTGACGACCGTGAATAATATATTGCGCCTCATACCCATAAATTAGAAACTCGATCGGGTTAATTATTCGAAATTTAAAGCTGCTGGAGGTGCAGGTTGTATATATATTATACGCAATAATGCTGTAATAAACTAGCGCCTCCCTGGCTTTCATATCTTACGAGAAATCGAGCTTCGTTGTTCTCCACCGTCGACTTTTTCAACGATGACCGAGCATTAAAGTTTTAATGGCTTGTTTTTCGAAAATTAATGCAGTTTGCAATTTTATGCGAGAGGCTGTTTTTAGCGCTCGAGCAACGGCTACGCGAATCTTTTTGATTTTTCTTGTAGCCATTCATTGGCTTTCCCATCATATTTTCAGCTACCGCGAACACCGACTTTCACTACTTTCGATCGATATCTTCTGGCATGCAATTTTTTTTGCTGCATTGATTTCGTCGATGCAATGGACAGATATGCTCGAAGAATAGAACGTTTTTTCGTGAAATTAAAGTCCGAAATTTCTATCGCAAAGCATTCGAGTTAGAAAAGCAAAGTTAGGAGAAACAGTGTATTTTTTTCGCCAATACGCAAAGAACGTAAATGGGAGAATCGAGTGGAATAACGAATGCAACGTATTTCTGGTAGATAGTCAAAGAATCAATGGTATCGCGAGTCGCGAAAACAAGGCTCAAGCATCGTAAATCCTTGGATAACAGATATCGCTATTACCGTATCCATCGCAATCCCCATCTCTCCGGCTTCACCGAAATTATGTAAAAGCCTCGGGGCCAAAAAAAAGAGCAGCAAGGAGATCTCGGAAGCAGCTATATATATATACAGCGCCGCGGCTAGAACGCAAAGAATCCATCGACGCTTTCTCGTGGCAGCTAAATTACCGGGGGGGATCAGCTCGCCGCGATAAACTCGACGAAAACTGCAGTGTCAAGCAGCCGCCGCCGCGTTGCAACCGCGAACAATCCCGCGTCCATTTTCCGCCGCTTCCTGCGCTCCACTTGCCCAAGGTTTCCGAAAGTTTCCTCTACGACGACAATGAAGAGATCGTAAACTCGCCGCCGCCGCCGCCGCGCGGCTAGAAGAAAAGAAATGGCATAGAGAGGCGGTCGATCGTGCACTTTCTTTTCTAGAAAAGAGCGCCGCGGCTGCAGCCTTTCCCTTTTTCTCGATTGCATTGCATTGCATTGCAGCCGCGGCGAGCTGCAGCGACCGAGAGACTTTCTGCGATGTTTGCTCTTACTATTTTTGCCCGCCGCGTGTTTTGCTTGGCTTTTTTGGCTTTATCTCCATCTTCTCGCGCGCGCCGCGCGGTACTTTTGCCGCGTTGCGATGGGGGAGCTTATGTAAATGCGAGGAAAGGCAATTGTCTTACCTGCAACGCGGGTGAAAACGATTCATTGCGATTAGGCGCTGAGCGGTTACGAAATATCTTTCGCTATCTCTCGTGCCGAGGTAATGGGATGCACTGGACCTTTGCAGCTTAGGATATAATAATGGTTATGCGGGAAAGTTGCGAGGAAGGTTAGGGTACTGCGTTTTTTATAGGCTAGAGCTGTATTTGTTTCGGATTGCAGATATTAGTAAGAAGGATTTGAGTTAATACTACAGATTTAATCTCATAATTAAATTATTTTAAAATGCAATAATTTATATATGACATCTTTAAGAATTTAGAATGTTAGAAAATGTTTTAAAAGTTTTTTTCCAAAACTCCGTCATTCTTTTTCCATACACGTTTTATCAATTAATGTTTTGTTTATCCTTCGTTATATTTCTTATTATTCAAGTTTTATGACACTGGATATTCAAAATAAATAAAAATTACTGCACTAACGTGTATCGTCTCGTCTTAAGAATTGAATTTGTTTAAGACCATAAATTTAAAATACTCTTTGTATACATTGTTTTATTGTTAATCAACAGGTTAGGACATCGTAAATCTAAACTTTCTGATGAAATCATGTAAGAATAATGTAAAAATAATGTAAGAACAATGTTTATTAAAAAAATTTCCTTAATTTATAATTATCCAGTTGTTAGAGTATGCATATTCATGACATAATGATAACTTTGTTTTATTACCGTGAGTTACTTTGATAATAATATAATACGTAATAAAAAATGTCATTGGATTGCTTGCAACTGGTTAACATTGACTCTCTCGACGATCATCATCATAATAACCTTTTGTCTCGTAAATTTTGATTATCTGCTTTGCCACGTTTACCTTAACGATTCATCTCCAAAACAAAAGAAATTACTGATTCAGCTGCAAAACAAGGAATTCAGCGTTTGAATTGCTGCACTTTAGTGATTAATAACAAAAGGTTTTATGAAATATGGTCTAATAAGAAGAAAACTTTGCATTTAAGAATAAAAATGAAAACTGCTTTCAATCATGTAACGATTCAATTGCAATATGTTAAAATTTTCCAGTATTTGAACAATTTAACTAAATAAAATATTATTTCAGGACACCGTTAAATTATACTTCTATAATCCACTTTGAAAATCTGAGTCTCAAATAAACCAGACTTTACTTTCCTCGCCCAAAATCTTAATTCTAGTGGCTTAAACACAACAAAAGTCCGAACGAACAAAAAAAAAACCCATCAGCAAGATTAAGGCCCCATATATAGGATATATATCCAATCGGCCGCAACGTGAATTGCCACGAAGCGAATTGGAACACAGGCCGCGAGATCGGCGCCATGCACATCATGGAGTTCGAATCGCGGTCGCAGCGCCCGACGACGAGCGCCGAATGGAAAGCCGCGAAAGTTTCGCACGAAAGTGCATCGCGAGAAAGAGGCAATACGCACGTATATACAGGCAACACAACCCAGGGGAAATATAATCGTCCTCCTCGCCGCGGTTTTTCGCGCGCGCTCAATTAATCGCCACCGCCGCCGCCGCGCGCGACGTAATTGCCGCCACGCGAGATGAAAGTGTGGGATATTATAATGACGCTACGACACAATACTAGGAGATTATGCTAATTGTGTGTGTACGCGTGTGCAGTTTGGAGGGTAGGGAGAGTAGGTGAAGGCTTCGTGTGTATAAAGTGTGTCCCAGAAAATGTTTTAAAGAATGGATGTATGCGTGTTTGCCGTTTGGTTTGGGCTTTAATTAGACTCTAGAATCTCGTGCTGCGCTTTTGTTTGTTGCAGCTCGCGGTGGTTGTTCATCATAGTCAGCGGGGCTTTATTTAATTAATTGATTTTATAGTTTATACTGAATCCGGTTGTAAGATTTATTTTAAGAAGATTATACGTTTGAATTTAATTTGGATTCGTTCGTATAAATATTTCATTTTTATTTCTATAAGAATGATATCTGTTCAAAAATGTATCCCACATTTACCTAAATTGTAAATTTATATGAGCTTATTAAAAGTAAAATCTAATTCACAAAGATGTAATAGTAAGAAATTCCGCGTTTAAACTAATGGAATTCACTGGCTGCCGCGAGCAAACATATTACACATTTATAACTCTTTACACACGCGCGTATAAGTTGGCGCGCGTGAAACGCGTTCGTTAACTCGGCGTAAAAGCGTCACATAAATCGTCCGTACACCGGCTGAAACAAACTAGGCGCTGTGCTCATCGCTCGGCCATCCCCGCGATCCTCGGTTCTTTAAATCCTGATTGCATATAAATAAACAAAAAAAAAAAAAAAAATAACGAGGAGACTATAGCAACGCACTCGTCGATCCTGAAAAGAAAGAAGAAAATCGCGACTGGCTTCTTTACATACAAAACGCAACGGTGCATTTCGCGATAATAACCCTCTTCCTTCCTCAATTTCACCGCGTCGCGCGTTTGTTTAAAAGTCCCAGTGCGTATAATGCGTACTTATATCGCGCGAAAAAAAAAAACAACAAGCTCGCGTGCATTGTCAATGTCGACGGGAAAAATATGTAACGATCATCGGCAAGAGAGAGAGAGAGAGAGAGAGAAAATTTCGCGGCTATGCAAGCGGCGTAGCAGGTTTTAAGTGAGGCGCATAATTGGGGTCTTAAACACTTTGTTTATTAATTTTTCCGCTTATTTTTAGAGTCGATCGCATTTACGGCCAGTGAAATCCGCTGCGTTTTAGGTTCCCCATCCGGAGGTTCCTTGAGTTTTTAAGTTTATCGCTGAGAAAGATCTAACCTCTGCTGGCGATTTTAAATTGTTGTTGTTCAATATTATTTAAAATACTGTCGTTTTGCGTTAAAAATACTGAAATTTATTCGTTTCAAGAACAAAAATAGCTTTGTAACAATGCTAATGCGTATTGTTAATGTAATTTATGTTTTATTACTTTGGACTTTGTTATTTCACTTCCCTGGTATTAACTTTTATAATAAGTTAACTTTAGCAATTTGCACAAAAATAAAATCCATTGTTCTATATTTATCAGTGAAGAATTGTAATACTGAATAGAACTATGTAAAAGATACATATTTCTAGTATTAAAGCTCAATTAAACAAGTAACTTGTTACAATTTTTAAATACAGCGCGTAGCATTTCGAAGTAAATTGCACAGTAATTCTATTTTTTTTTCGTAACAAATTTCTTCCTACATTACAAATAACATCTTACATAAAATAGCTCGTCCTTCTTTTTTCAAATCATTTAGAATATTATCGCTTTTGCGCAGCTACTTAAAATTCATCGTAATCTATTAACGGTAGAACTCTGACTGTTATCCTGCCAATGCGACCCACGTAACGCATTTTAATCGCCGCGCAATTTTTTCTCGTTACGAAACAGCTGTAACTGCACAAAGAAAATGGTCGTGCAACAAAATCCTAAATAAAAAAAAAAATAAAGAAAACGACAAATCGGCAAAAAATCTCCTTGGACCTACACCTCAAAAAAAATCCTCCGCTAAGACAATCATCGCGAAAAACAACACACGCGGGCGTTACATCAAAGCGCTCGCGACAATCGCTCTTACAGCAAGAAAGAAAGCAAAGACCAAAAAAAAAGCAGCAGCGAAGAGTGGCAATGAACTCGTCCGTTGGACTTTCGAAATCGCTTTCGCGCAGCGCCGCGTAACGTCGACTTATATACATGCCCCGGTAATATACGAACGGAGCCGCGCGGCGTCGGTGTCCGAATCCGCGCGCAGCTCATCGCATCGCCTCTCTCGTAATATATACATACTACGTATACACGGAGCGGCGGGCATCAGCAGCTCCTCGGCTCTCGAGCTCAGGAATTTCGAGAGCGGCCAAACTTTCGAAGACGTTGAACCGGCGCTGCTGCTGGGCCAATGCTTCGAGGTGGGAGAGAAGAATTGAGGATCAAGTTCAGGGGCACCAGCGCCGGAGAGACGGAGCGAGGTTACCGAGTCGAGACACGAGCCGCCCGCGCCGCGCTGCATGAGCACCGAATCGCTTTTTGACCATGGCCATGGATGTGATGAATGAGTGTTGGTCTGTCTGTGTTTTAGGTGCGAGCGTTAGACGAGATGAATTCTGTGGGTATACCGTTGCATTTTTGGAAGTGGCTCGTGAAATTGGGGAGGCTGCGACTATTAGCCGTGGCGATATTTAACCGTAATGTTGATATGCGAACATTCGTTGGATGTGAAATTATTCTTTTCTGTGAATCAGCTTAATTTTTTACAGAACTTTCACAGCTGTTGGAATTGTATAAAGATCGTCGCAATTTTAGGTTTAATTTTTTCGCAAAAATTAAATGTGCAATTATTTTGTTCTATGAGAAAGAAGAGGATTACCTACTAAAACGTTTAAATTATAAACAACGTAAATTAGGTCGATTGTTAATTTAATTGAAATATACTAGTTATCGCAATAAAGAAAAAGTTTAGCTACACTTTAATTTGAATGTTTGAAGGCGTGCAAATGTGCGCATACATTTTTAAATAGGGAATTTTCAATGAAAGCGTTAAAAATTTAGTTTAAAATTTTCTGATCACCTAAAATAAGTTTCATATTAATTCATAAACAAGGTTGTAACACTTTCATTCATTTTTAAATGTAATCGAACTATTTTAATTTATTTAAATATCATGCACGAGTATATACGTAAAAGAAAATTTAGAACCAGTCGTCTTAAAAATATACTATCGCCTATAAAACGGTCAAAGCGAGTTTATCACCAAACGCATATAAAATCCATTTTCCCTCTCAACCTAAGTATGCCATTTTCTCTCATGCATAAAAAAGCCATAGATGATTACAAACGGCATCTCATTTAACTAGCGAGACCGAGTCCGCAACTGCAGCGCCGCAGTCAATTCCAAAATCCATCCAAAAAAATTCAATCACTCCATTAAACGAACAAGCACAGCAGCGAGCGAAAAGTAAGCCAGCTGCAGCATATATATATACATGTCCAACTGCTGCCCCCGAAAGCGCTTAACCCATTCTCACACTCAATAGCAAGGCACAGCAGCAGCAGCAGCAGCAGCAGCGATATCAGCAGCAGCGGCGGCAAAGGCCTTATCCTTGAAAAATTTTCAAGACCCCATAAATTACGTGCTCGCGGATTACACACTCGCTCCGCGGCGCAGCGCTCGACCCGACTTTTTCGTGTCTCTAGCCTCCTTTCAGCCGGAAGCAGCGCTGCACATACATACAGTGCCGCAAAGACTCCCACACACCCAGCGCGCGGATCTCGTTGCAAATTTCTCCGCGGCGTCGCTTGCACGAAGAGCGAGAGAGCGAGAGAGAGAGAGAGAGAGAAAGAGAAAGAGAGATAGAAAGCACTTTATGCGAGGCTCCTATGTATATCGCGGATATTATGAATCGTTATATACAGGGCGTTACGTAAAAAAAAGCCTGCGGCGGCGGCGGCGCGTGTGTGTGTAATGGGAGAGCACGGCAGAGACCTACTTTACTTAAACTAGGAGAGAGCACAATGTGGATATATGTATCGGGAGCTCGCCATCGCGGACCTTTCTAATTCGCTTAAGTGTGTGTCTCTGTGTACGTGTGTCTGCCTGTCTGCGTCCGTGCAACCGTGTGTGTGTGTCAGTGTGTTTCTGTATGAAGGATTCTAAATGTATTTCCGGGCACTCGTTTGTCTTGTATTCCCACGCGGGCGAGCTCTGACGATTTTTTAGCGCGCGTCTGCGCTTTTGTTCTTTCTTTTTTTATCTCTTTTTCCGTGGCGCGCGCATTGTTTCGGCAGTTTTATCGCGGTAGTCTAAATGCTGCGCTCGTTTTGTTTTTCTTTCACCGGATCGATGTGTGTTGGCTGTGTTTTTTTTAATCGGGTACAGGAGATCTGCGGATTGTTTGGTGAGTGAAAAGCGCGGGGAAACTGGGCACTGATTGATTGGAAAGATGCGGTGAGGGAGAATTATCGCGGCCTTTTGTTGGAATTATAAGTAATATTATTGGAGCGAAAGTAGTACGGCGTTTGATTTGATTATGGAAATATGAGGATTTATTTTTAATTAATTGGCGTCGCAAGATATGAAATCCCATGCAGATCGCGAATGGAATTCGCTCTTTTAATTAAGAAAAGTAGCTAAATTAAATCGTAATTTTAAATGTAGGTAGCTTGCTCAACTGGACGCATTCATATTTGTTAACTTTGATGCGCGTGAGTTAATTGCAATCTTCAAAGTAATAAGCAATTAAAGCTAATTAATCGACTTCATGAAGTATTTTAACCTACACTCTAAACTTTAATGGTCGACTTGAAGTTATAGTTAGATTATAAAGAAAAAAATGATAAAATTGTACACCCATAAAAATACCAAATAATTATCCAATCTAACGTGCGTATTAGAAGCGATAATAAACTCTCAAGTGGTACGCAAACTAATTACTCATCGCATCACGGTTTTTATAAAAAAAAAAATAAAAAAAACAAAGAGAATAAAATCAGACCGACAAAGACCCCCCTGGCGTAATAGTTTCCATTCCCTAATCCGTCGGCCCGAGCATCGTCGTAAACACCAAACGCAAACAATCCAGTTAGCCTACAAACTAAATAAGACAAGTCGTTTCGCGGCGTTAAAGAAATGAAGAGAGAGAAGACAGGAGGGGGGGGGGAGGCGAGGAGAAAATTTAATACGAAAGAGAGGAGAGCATCGTTATATTACGTCGGCGTTTGTTACGCTCACGCTTGAAATATCAACGAGGCGACTTATACTACTGCTCCGCGGCAGCGGAATAATGACATAACTGTAAAGTCCACCGAGTGAAATTTAGATCGTGAGGAGTTTTAAAGTAGGTCCCCAGTCTGCTCTCCTCCCTCCCCCCTCCTGCCTCCCTACCCGATACACCGAATGTATATATTCTTTTCGAAAGATAGTCTTTCTTTCCTCTCTCTCCCTCTCTTCGAGAACTTAAAATAAAGATTAGGTAACGCGGTATCTGCCACTGTATAGCCGCGAGGGGAAGGAGAGAGAAAGAGAGAAAAAGGCTGCCCTCGATTCCGCGGCGCACGCTGTCAGTGAGCGGTTAGCCTATTTTCTCACTTTTTCCCTTTCTTTTTTCTTCCACCTCCTCCTCCTCCTTCTTCTTCTCCTATGTCTGTCTCGTTCCTGCGTCGCGGGGAGACTCGTGCCCGATAAAAGTGAAGATTCTTACTTAACGGCGAGTTGATAAGTCTCTTTAAGATCGAGGGATTTTTAAGCGAATGCTTTTGGATTCGAGATATTACGGGATGGAAACGTATACGTGGAAGTGGTATATATAGCTGATGGATTTACGAGATCCCGCTAATTTGTTAGTCCTTTTCTTTTTTTCAAGGTTAGGTAGGAAATTAACGCGTAACACAGATGTTGTATTTGCGCTTTTGGAACGGTATGAGGAAATTGTGCTGTTTGGGTGCTGATCTGTTTACCGATATAATTTTTGCACGCACAAACGAACAGCTGTATAACGATTTCTGAAAGCTTGGAATTCGATTGGCAAAATGTTGTTGCTTTGTTTCCATCAGCGAGGCACGTGAAAAGAAGCTTTCTCAACATTCAAAAAGAAACACCGATAAAGTATCCTCAATATTTGTAAAGACTGCACTTGAATATTGCAACAGCGGCAGTAGCAGCAGCAGTAGCTAATAACTATTAGAAAGGAGGATGTTGAAAACAGGACGGCCACAACAAAAATTGATCGGTAGGATCTCTTGTTATCTGCTCTCCTTTTCGCGCTCTCCCAACTGAATTATATACCCCCAATAGGCAATGCACATTAAATCAGCAGCAGCTATATTTTATCGCCTCTCGGCAATTTTCACAACGCCTTTGAATCTATTTTTAGCCGAAAATAAAAGCTGTGTAACAGAGAATCGCTGCAGCTGCGAAAGGAAGCGCAGTTGCAAAATGTATAACGCGCCTGCACGAGAGCGTGGCAGAAAAAGTTGGTGCGAATAGAGGCGAACGGAAAGACTCGGTTCCTGGCGTCTTTCTCTCTCTCTCTCTCTCTCTACATATATACATATATGTGTGTGTATGCAATTATCCATCGCCTCGCGATGATTCATTCGTCTCTACAGCTCATGAGCCTTTTCTTTTTGCTATATATATATACATATAACAACATATATGCGCCAATCGATTGTATGTTGATATCGTCGAGCCGTTTGCGTCAGCTAAGAAGTGCCTGCACCGCTTGTCTAACGAAAAGATGTGTCGCTTCGTTATTCAGCTCGGGACTAACGCTCGTGCGATTTTTCTACTGACGATTAATTGGGATTGTGACGTAGATTTAATGCTACAAGACGTGAAAATGATAGTTGTAAAATATTTTTCGTTCTAAGATGAGAAGCTATAGATTTCTTTTTTAATACGATCGAACCGTATATATTAATAAAAAAAGTTGGGAACTTTTTGCTGGCCAAATAGGTCACGTTAACAGCACATATTTAATTGAATCGCGTAAAAGAAGTAACTGTTTAGTCGAATTTTGGAATTTTCTAATTGCCATATTTTAGCGCTGATTAAAATGGCTGAATTAAAACGGTACATGCGGCATAGCTATTGCCGAGCAAAGACGACCTTACTAAGCTTTTACGCGGTAAGTGTATATCTCAATTACGAGCTTGGCCATAACGAGTAATTAGGTTCTCGTAAATGCACAATTTGAGCTTCAAACTTTTGTTCGAGCTCTCGAACTCTCTCCGGTACACGGATCTCAAAGTTCCGTAAAACCAAAAATTATGTATACCCATTTTGAAGTTATATACAGTTTTATGCTAAAATTTTTCGAAGGTGCGAAGCATTTTGCGCTTAATCTGTCATGTATATCTGTTATTTTTTTCGCTCGTGTTATGACTACGTATATTTCAAAGATATAAATGACGACACGATAGCAGTGCCTGACCCAATTAAGTTGAGCATTACATCAAGTAAAAATAAAGATGAGGAGACCAATAAAAAGATGATTTCAGGATCCAGACAATCTCGAATTACACATTTTTAAAATACGCGATGGTGCAAAAAGAATTTAGGTCACTATATAATGAAAATAACATTCTCTTAAACACTTAAAAAGCAATCAAACTTAATTTTGACTTAATCAGAGAGAGAGAGAAGTATACTTTTAGATTTAGGCGGAGATAAAGCCCAACAGTTAAAGAAAGTAAAATAGTCCGCATGCGGAAAAATTCTCGACGCGAACATATTCAGTAGTCGAGATCGAGGGGAAAGCACAGAACTGCCACACTGCCGATGCAGGCAAACGCGCGAGAAAAGCGCCTGTACACTGGAGGTGCAGTGAAATTCTATGACGACGACGGCGCACGTGCACTTTCTCTCTCTCTCTCGATGGATGAAGACGGCGTTCGTTAACGTCACTTACAATTAGAAGCCGAGAGGAAGAGAGAGAGAGAGAGAGAAAAAAAAAGAAGATCGTCGAATCGACTCTCCCTGGAGATCGACTATTTACTCAACTGTCGCTAGAAAACGAGAGGAGACGCGGAATTCGATGTATATTGAATCAAACTAAAAAGCTTTCTTTGCCATTACGCCTATTAGGGCGTAAGCTGATTGTTCATTCATTGATTCATTGAAAAGTTCTCGCGGGTATAAGTATACATAGCCGAATTCACCTGCTCAAACTATAAGCGATTACGTACACGCCACGAGACGATGATTATTATGTATATCGCTCGGACGACACATGCGATACGTTCTATTTACTTTCTCGCTTATCTCGCGAGCCTTTAGAGTTTGGTAATTCCAGCTTTTCGAAACTACACGAGCAGAGAGTAAGTACGTGAGGCTCGAGGTTCGAGTTCATAGTGTCGTGTGCAAAAAAACGCGTGCCGGTGGTTCGTCTCTTGAGATCGCGAGCAGGAGCATTCGTTCTTTACGTGATTGCCAAGTGAATAATTATGTGCATAAATGTTTGTTAGGAAGTATACATATGTACTTGGTGCTTATTGAATCTTCTTTTAATTCATGTCCGTATCAAAATGTTTACTTGTATTTTTCTTTTTCTTGAAACTTTAAGGTTTTCTGGGTCAAGAGCGTGTTTAACTGTAATTTTATGCATTGTTTATCGTAATAATTAAGTACCGTTTATTAATATGAAGACAAATGCTTTTCGTTCTAGCAGATCAGTCTTTAATAAATACTCTGTTAACGATACATTGGTTGCGAGACGAATAAGATGAGAAAATTTCAAATTATTGCGGGTCACTTTTGAAATTGGGTCATAGTAACGACAGTTTTTTTTTTTTTTTTTTTATTTTATTAAAGACATTCGAACAGTCGTCGAGACGATTTGACTCTTGACCTTTAAAATAAGAGAAATCCTGTTTACATCAAGACGTCCGAGTACTATACATATTTGAGTGCCAATTAAATTGATATTTTCAGTGAAAAAAAAAAATTATTTGTGTGGGGTCTCGATAAAAGGAAGAAGATCATTCGAAAGCCTTAATTGAGCTGCAGATAATTTTAATATCTTTCATTTAATCTGTATCTAAAAAGTTTTCGTACAAAGATGATAAGTGAATTTTATGAAAAACGCAAAAATTAAAATTTTAGATTTTATAATTAATCATCACGGGATATATAATTAATGAAAATTTTGTACTTGGCCAAAATTATAATTTAAAGTCAATACGGATTTTTAAGCAAGTAAAAATCTGTAATTATAATGATAAGTCAGAAAGATGCAAAAAATACACATAAATTACGTAAAATATACAAGAATATATCAATGTAAATCTTGTAATTATGAAATCATTCGAGCAACTGTGAAAATATTGAATTCGATTGCCCAAATAAGTGTAATTATTGATCGAGAATTGTGCAAAATTTTACGAAATCGTTCATAAATTCGCAATACAAAACCTTTTCTTTCACCCTCACTTTGGCTTTGAATTAATAGAACAATCTACGATTTCAAAAGAAACACTAATTCTATTATATTCTTTTTTATGACAAACAACAAATCAAGTGGTTAAATCACGTGGATCAATGTATTTCCTCCATCATCAAATATTAAAGAAGAAACGTAAATTCGCGTTAAGAAATTTTCTAACATCTCTACGGGAAAATCACGTACTCGATCGCCAACTACTTCAACCGCGAGTTTAAGCCTCATCTCAAAATCCACTCTCCAGCCGCAAACGAAAACTAGAATCTACAGTAGGCAAAAAAAAGCATCAGCTCACGACGGACAGCAGCAGCAGGAGCAAAAGCGTTCACCGCTCGAGAGAAAGTGCGATCTTGTGTATACATCGGGGAGAGTATACAGTTGCATTGCAGCCGCGAACTTCTAAGCTTCCCGAACTCTCTTCCCATGGAGAGGAAAGCTTCGCTCAGATCGTACTTATGTGTGCACGTATAGCTCGTTGTAAGGAGGAAAAATAACGAAAGAAATGCGCGCGGCACAGTTTCACGGAGGCTTATCGAGAAAGTTTGCGCAATCGCTGCGCGACGACGTTAACTGGCGACGTTGTTCATGTGCGTCGCGATCAGCCCTGGCTTTTCTTTCCTGTTTTATAGGCTTTTGCGTCGTTGTTGATGATGTGTATACAGCTTTTTAAATGTCGACTCAATTTTATGAGAAGTTGTTTTATTTTTTAAGAAGAAGAATCATTGATGGAAATTCGAGGTTGTTAAAAATAGAATAAGCATTCGCTCTTGTAATTATAATCTGACTTCGGATGACATTTATAAAATAAAGTTTATTTTCAATAAAAATATAATATTTTGCTAATAATTTGATACTATATATTATGTTGACAGGTGTTTGTGTTAAGTGAATAATGAGAACACTTGACAGTAACAATTGACGGTACGATAATAATCTTCCAAAAATACAATACGAAACATTCCGTCGAGGCGTCAATACGTTGTTATTTTTATACACAAAATAAAATTTATTTAATCAAAATACATGTCAAGGTCTACGGCGCAATAAAGCATTGTATATAGACGAGAATCAATTAGTGTCTTTTATAATCTCTTTGTTGTTTCTAGATATAAATAGTTCCTCGTTACATTAATATTCCCAAGTCGGCAGAGCTTCTCCTATGAGCTCTGCTTCTATTTCGATTGAGAATTCTTTCAACAACAACATCCCCGAAACTATTGCACAAGATCTACGCATTACACAATATAATGTTCATCGAGCTTAAAATTAAATATTCCGTTCTTCGCGAGTATATAACTGTATATTGAAAGATAAAGAAACTTTCCCAACTAGTATTCCAGGAACAAAATACGATATTTCAATCATCGAGTATAATTTTTGACGAATTGAAAAATATGAAATGAGAGAAGTACGCAAGATGTCATCGGCTATAAACGTCTTTAGCATGAGAATCGTATGTAGTTGCAAGTTCAAGGATGGTGATTGTGTGTAGCTACACGTGTGAGCAGGGTGAAGAAAGAATAAATAAAAACGATCCGTCGTGAGACTACTAAGTAACATTGATGCACGAGGTGTTTTCCGAATTAGACCTCGGTGGTTAATAAAAGACCGTCAGACGCAAAATTTTTGATCCTCAAATACTACATATCGGGTGTTTTCCACAGAAACGCCTCATTATAATCCTGTGAGCGCAGCCAATCCCACTTAATCACGGAAAGGTCCAATGTCCAAGCACATCCCACGCGCAACCTTCGTCCCTGTAGCCTTGATCGCACCGCGGCAATCCGTTATACTCCACTCCTAATCTACGGAATCTCTCTCTCTCGTTCTCTACATATATTTACCAAACGAAGGCGAGTGCAGCAGCGATGAAAAAAAAAAGGGGGAGAAAAAAAAAGAAACGGAGAGAGCTCGTATACGACGTGTACGACGTATAATCGGTGCATAATGAGGTCGGCGCGGTATGTCTGCGTGTACACGCTTCGCGATTTATCTGTCGATGGACACAATGCGCGATAGTTTCGTAACTCGGTTAAGTAACTCCACCGGCGGCGCCGTCTCCGCGCAGCGCTACACGAAATGGAAGAAGCCTGCACGCGGTGAGGAGAGGAAAAAATAATGCCAAGGCTCTTTTCGTTGCTCCGCGCGCGCGCGCGCAAGCGAGGGAGATAACGGGCCGCCGATAGCGAAAAACACGTGGCCATGCGTTATAGAACTCTATATACCGCGTCTATTGCCCATGTCTCTCCTCTACATCCATTATATCCTCGTTACACGCGCTTTTGCTTGATTCTTTCGAGTTTATAACGGTACTTTTCCCTGATTCGCGACACGCGTCGCGATTGTTCGCTGCAGCGACCGGACATACGCCGCTATGGTTCTTTGTGCGGCGAAAAATGAAGAGATCGCCCGCGGTGCGTGTCCTTTTTTTCTACTTCGACTATGCATGACCTTCGAGAGTTTTAGCGATTTTCACTTTTATCGAAGGTTGCGCGCCGCGGAGGCACGCGCATTGTGTGTTTTACTTGTCACTTTGCACGATGCTCTAAAAAGATAACGGGAAATTGTGTCTTTTTTTTCGCTGCATGCAATTTGCGGTATTGTGAAAATTTTTTTCTACAATCGATTTGTTACGTGTATATATATATTTTATTAGTTATACGTTGAAACGCTGTTATGTGGCTCGAACAAAATAATTTACTCGACGCGATTTGCAATGTTAATTAATTATTACGATTCTCAAAGATCTTTCAATTATTGCTTTCCGAAGATCTCTTATCCTCGCGCGATTTCCCAAAATCGAGCAGTCGTCATCGTCTGACGCCACAACCTGCGTCAGCATCCAAATGACATAATAAAGCATCTCTCGAACATCTCGCATTATACGGCTCGCGCGACTAACGTAGCTCGCTTACCAATTACGAAAATTCATTTTCTCAGCAAATCGCCCGCAGCAGCAGCGCCTAAACGATAAGAGCTGCGTCTAAGCCCGACGTAACCAGGCGATTATTACAGCATCGAAGATAAGCGTGACGATGTTATGTTGCAACAGCAGAAACAGCAGCAGCAATGGCTCCTCCTATAAATATAATATATATACGTGTAACAGGCGCGCGCGCACGACCGAAAGAAAGGAGAATCTCGTGGTGGGTAATAGATGACGAAGAGGAAGAGAGAAATAAAGTGGGCCTCTCTCGCCATGACATAATTACGGCCAAGATATATTTTGTAGGTCGACGAAGGATGACGCATTCGCATGTTGTAGCGTTACATGTGCCTCTCTCGCGCGCATCGGCCGCCTGCGTGAGCGCAAACCAGACGAGGCTGTTATTTTAAACACTCCGAGTTTTGCTGCTGCTGCCTGCTACGGCCATTTGGGAGTGGGGCAACTTTCGTTTATACTTTTGTGTGCGTTTTGATGCGCCTGTGCAGGCTTTGTGTTGCAAGCCGTCTTGCGGGGATTTATCTAGGTCGGTCAACTTTTTGGATATTATTCTTGTTTTTTTTTTCTGTTTTTTTTTTTAAAGAATTTGATGTCGATGTCACTTCGGGATTAAGTAATTTGTAAATTTTGGTAAATATGGTATACACGACAGTAGGTTGGCATAACTCGTAATGAGTTTTCGTCGAGAAGCGTTATCTCTTTCGGCTTGAATAGAAACTTTCAAGTAGCTCACTGTAAATTAAAAAGTGTATACGAGAAGGGTCCTTCTATTTCTAGCGGTCGCGCAAACATCTGCCGTTATTTTTTGAAACTCAAATCTTGGTCTTAGAATTTCTGGTTCAGCGGAATACGGAATAAAGACTAGAATGCCATAAACGCTCGGAAGCAGTCACAGACGTGTGCCCTAATTTCTACTCTAATTTCTACCCTAATTTTCGCGAAAAACGAGTGGAATCATTCAATTATAATGATAAAATATGATCGATCCATATAAATAATCGGTCGCAGTTTATATATCGAAAAGTGAATGCAAATTACTCAAACTATACACTAAGTCCGAACAATGCCAAGACCAATTCTCAACGACAGCGGATCGAACAGCATCGATCAGAGCCATTTCATTATCCGAATCGCAACAACGCCATAATGGCCCCAAAAATAACAACAACAACAACCACTTTCCTCTGAATATATACAGCGCGGTAAAAAAAAAAAAAAAAAAGAAAGGTGCAGCCAACTTCTGGTATTCCCCGTTACTTCGAAAAACTTTCCAAAAAAGCCGCAGAGCATCGCGGGCTCCCATTAAGAAAACCCAGCTACTATCCCTTTCCCCCTTCCCCAGGAAAAAAGTTATACACCTGGGTAACTGACTGCGTACATGTACATAGGTATATACATGCACTCGGTATGCAGAGTTAGCGAGTCCCTGCCACGCGACAGCACGTGGCGACGAGTCGTATATATAAGTAAGTACTGCATGCGAGAGAAAACAGGTGGGGAGCTGGGAGAAAGAAGAGAGGAGAGAGAAAGGGCCCTGCGTTAGGCACACACGTCCAGTAGTGGGGGGCAAGTGAAGGAAGAGAATACACGTGCAGGCGGCGGCGGCGGCGGCGGCGATAGGTGCAGTCGCGCGCGCGCGCGTGTCGAGAGGTAATGTAGGTCAGTAAATAGGTGTGCGCGCCGCCGGTGTACACAGACAAAAACCCGTTGCGGCTGCGGCGGCGTGTATTATACTGTATACCGTGCACGGGGGGACCCGGCGAGAGCACTTTCTCCGTGGCGGCGGCACCGGGACCGTTCGAAAACAGGATCCGACGCGACTCGACCCGACGGTTATATCTTCCGTTCGCCGAGAGCGCAACACACACAGAGAGAGAGAGAGAGGAATTGGCCTTCCTTAGCACACAGCGCGAGCCTCCTTGAAATTCTAACGGTACGCGGGCCCAACGGTACTCCTCGTATTTATAAAGTCTGTATATATACGCTATGTACCGGACACGCTGCGAGGATGCGAACGTGTGTATATAAAGGCGTCTGGATCAAGGTCATCGCTGTCTTACTCCGAAGGACATGCCGGTTTACACCGCTTCTGCTCCTCTTCTTCTTCTTCCTCTTTTTTCTTTTTGGCGATTTTTTTTTCCTTATTTTTCTCTCTTTTTCTTTGTTTTGTTTTATTTTTCGCGCGAGGGGTAGGGATTTATTTGGCCAAGAGTGTTTGATGACTATGGCGATGATGCGGGGAGTCGCGCGAGTCCAGTGGCTCTTTTCTTTTATTGACCGATATGCGACAGGGGAAAGTTTGGGGTCAGCTCTGGATAATGCGACGAAATCTTTGGGAATTTAGAGAGGTGTTTTACGCGGACAAACGAATGGCGAGAGTCGCTACCAATCGATACATCGTACGTGTGGCGACTCAAACAAAAGTATGCCTTCTCCCGTTATCTCTTATGCAATGAGTTTATTATGTACCAGCGTCGTGTACATCGCAAATTGAATTTGCGTTAACGATCGTTTGTGCATTCTTGTCGAAATTCCCTTGACAATCGATAGCTTAAACCCGCGATCGCATGGAAAAGGCGTTCTAGTTAACTCGGGACTTATGCATATATATACACAAAAGAACTAACGAGGCAGTTAAGCGCATGTTTTGTTGACATTATGCGTATAACGAAAGTAGGTTGAACCAATCGACAGGCTAATCTGAAAAATTACTCCAGCTTCGTTCCACGAATATTCCCTATACTACGAAAGAATATTCGGTTTTATATACGATTATTCGAGGAACAATCGACTGCGAGGCGATTGACTGATTGACGATAATTGACAATAGGAAGTGATTGGCCGGAGCTATTATTTATTCGATGGCTCTTTGCCGCTCGCTCTATAATGCGTTCCAGATAGGATATAAGGAAATGCGAGTTGCTCGCGATGGATTTGGAATTCCTCAGAAATTAATTGATTACCCGATCGACTGTGGAGTCGATGATTCCCAAGTAGGCTGTAACGATGCTTTTTCATTCCGTTACCTTGGTATATTATGCCTAACTCGATCATCACTCCAGTTTATCGGGTGAACTTTGTTTCCCGTATACTTTATTCGCGTGTCTTGTGTCTAAAATTAGGATCGCGGCCATCAGAAACAAACTAAAAGAGCTTCCTCGATATTCACCATAAAGGACACATGCAAAGCGCACCAGTTCAAAAAAATCTGCGGCCAACATCTACGGCGCGAGAGAGGCCACGGATGCTAAAAAGGCGCCTCGAGAAACGGAGCGTCGCGTTTTCATAATGCACGGAGAGATTGCGAGCGCGGATACATTTGATTTCCGCGGTCCGAAACGCGTGCGTCAGCGGTGAGCCTCTCTCGCGCGCACTTATTCAGGACCAGAGCGCGAATAACTGTACACTCGCGTATGAATGTTACAGATACATATCTCCCTGCTATCCGAGTATCCGTGTCTGTGTGTGCGTACGCGCACGCGTATGTGTGCGTGTGAGAGAGTACAAAACTTCGACCTCGCCACGGTCACGTACTGCATCTTCCGGACTTGAGACCAACTCGGGGAACAAAAAAATGTAGCGTAATGCGAGGAGACGCGCCCCAAAACTACAGCAGTGAAATAGATACCGTCTCGAGCTTCGTGGGAGATAAGCGTTGACGCAAGTGAAGTTAAAGAACTTTTTGTTGACAGCTGAAATGCTCACATCGTTTGGTTAAATATGAAATGTTCGAATTGATATGATTTTAATTTGTTATTTTTATAGGTAGCTAAATAAGATATATGTACTTTATTTTAAGGTGAAATTAAATGAAAAAAATATAGAATAGAAAGATTATGAGTTAGGAATCTTTTCTGGACTGGCTCTAATTATTTTATATCCTGCGATTGTCTCAGTTTTGTAATGTTTCGCTCTTTGCAAGTTGATGCATAAGAGGCAAACTGAGCGATCGTTAAAAGCCAACTTTTACGACTCATTGTGATATTTTAAATGAAGCAAGAAAAAAGGAGCATTTTTACAGTTACATGAAAAATCAGCTCAACAGAACTGTGTTAACGCTCCTTTCTTAATTCCATGCGCATGTAAAAGTATCTTTTGCGAGCTGCGAATAGAATCCATAAGAGATATTTTAACGGCTATTCAATTGATTTCTTACATCATATAGCTGTTTATGATGAATTACGTTGCACACGCGTATACCGCACGCTTGAATACCGGAATGAAAAATGGATTTTCCGGAAACTAATTTTACGTAAGCCTCGATTTTATACAAAAAAAATATGTATATTCCCGCGGTCTTTACGTAATTGCGAGTATACATAGGTTTTCGCGTCGATTGGCATTTATTTATGGCACACCTCATAACAAAAAATTACCAGCTTTACGCAATTTAAACAAACTTTGTTATGCCGGCGTCGCGAAGATAAGCGAAAATAACACATAAAGAGAAGTAACAATTTCTGTGGTAAAAAAATTGATTTTATACAGGACTTTTGGTGCTTAATTTAACATAGATATATTTAAGTGAAAGCTCCACCATATTTGATAAGTGATTAATTATATAGATAGGACAAGAATTTTCGCACACATATGGTTGCACGTCAACTCAGTAAATTCGCAATGTCAGAGTAAACTAGCTGTAACGATAATCCTCAAGATAATAGAGATGGATAGATAGATAGATAGATACATAGATATGAATTTATTTGCAAGTTTTTTACAAAACTATATAAAAATATAATAATACAAATTTAAATCAGATAAAACAAATAAAATAATGTAAAATATAAAATATAAAATATTTCACACTTATTTGTCGGTGATATCACAGTCGCTATTACAGTCTTAAATACTAGAGAATTATCACAGTAAGTCAGTCTTATAATTAATAGTAATATCACAGTGTGTAGTTTGTATAAAACAGTTAGTTCAAAGAAAATAAATTTAAATATAAAAACATCTTAATATCTATCAGTCAAGGAGCTACGATTAAACACAACCACAGTACAAATGTATCATTCACTCCTCTCACTCGCCCCTTAAATACACTCATACCAATAAGAGAAAGGTGTATATGAGACTGCACGTAATAAATTAACACATAGAAATGTTAATCTAGTTCGAAGAGGTACTCATTAACTGCGTTCTTAAATCTACTGAGGGAAAGAAGATTTCTAACCTCGACAGGTAATGAATTCCAAAAATGCGCACCTTGAACTTGGAAAGATCGCTTTCCAGTCTCAGTGTGCATTAGGGGAGGAGCGAGTTCTTTTGTCACTCCCCTCTTGGGGCCCCTGGGTACATATCTAGAGAAGAGGCACCGTAGATAGTCCGGGAGATGCATGCGCATGATTTTGTACATAAGTACCGCCATGAAATAATGCCTCCTTGCATCACCTTGCTCCTTGCCTCACGGCACACTCAGGCGCCCTCGGATGTCCGCGGACACTCGCGAAGACTCGATGATACCCGTGTCTCTGCAATCTGCATGCGACCGACGCGGTCAGTATGTAACATGTCACGTACGTCATTGATGTAGAGGCAGAAAAGAAGAAACCTAGGACTGAACCTTGTGGGACTCCTAAATTAGTGGCTAGTCACGAGGACTCGCCACTAGAATTGGCAAAAACTGCCTGCTGTCTGTTGGAAAAGTAGGAGTTTGTCTACATGAGAGCAGATCTGGAGAACCCCGTAGACCGTAGTTTGGCGAGCAGACGTGATGGCAGTATGAAAAGCCATTGACCTCCCCCTCACGTCCGGGCAAAAGCCCCAGGCTCCTTAGTTCTTTCCAGACGTTATCACTAACAAGAGCATCGAACAGCCTATCGTGGTAGTAAGATGTCCTTGCAGTCTCAGTCCGTTCGTCAGTCTGCTTTCTGAGTACAATAAAAGCCTCCAACAGCGAAGTGAGAGAGAGAGAGAGAGAGAGAGGGAGAGAGAGCAGAGATTCAATGGGTGCAACAACAGGAGCAGTCGAGCGCGGCACCGAGTAATACAACAATTCCCCAACGCGACGAGCAAACAAAAATGTGGTTATACGGTGCCTGGGAGGCGCACAGTATACGCGTGCGTTAATGGCCTTTCGACTGCACTGCAACCATCGCAAAAAACGTCTACACTCGCGCGAAATTGGCCGCTGCTGCCGCGGTGAAAGAAGAATGAAGTAAGACGCGAGCGATGCATTACAGCTTTAATGACGCGTTATATCGGCGTAACTACGTGAAAGTTTAGGCTTCCTCTGCTCTCCTTCGACGCGGGAAAAATCGACGAATTCGGAATTAGAAATCCTCGCTTCGTTTAACTGCCACCATAGAGAGAGAGAGAGAGAGAGAGAGAGAGAGAGAGATTGGGAAAAAGAAAGAACGGCCTTAGACTCTGCACTCGCGCGAGCGAGGGACTCCCATTATTTATTGTTTTGCCCATTGTAAAAGTATGTTGATTTCTGCGCTCCGCTTCGAGACAAGTTCGCGTGTAGTTTTTCCAAGCAGTGTAAATGGCTGTGTAGCTACGGGAGAAATGCGCAGCTCCGAGCGAGTGCGAGCGAAAAAGTTGAGGAAAAATTATGTTAAGCGAGTGGCCGTGTGCTTTAATATTTTGCGGTACGCTGAAATGCTCGATAATTATGGATATGAAAGTTTCACGGGCGATCATTGTTTGAACGTTTTTCTTTTTGTTTTTAGCAGTACTCGAAAATACAGTTATAGGTTACGCTGTACTTTTAAATGTACTAAACAGCTCAGTACCATCAATTATTGCCTGCAGAAGATCCGTGATAGTTTCCCTCGACTCAATCCATCATCTATTATCTAATTACTGGATTCTAAGCTCATAGACGCTTAATTTCGAATCAAGCAACTCATTATCGCCCACGAAGACGAATTAACATTCAACATAGATGCGTTAGATGCGTTATGTTAACGTCTCCAGTTCTGCACTTCCTCAATTACCATTTCGAATAAACGAAAAGAAAAAAAGCAAGCCAACCGTTATTATTGTTTCGTATATATCCTAGACGAGTAATAATACGACATAATTAATCTCACTCGGCGCGCGGCATTAGAAAATGAGGAAGCGGCTGCGTATACCAAAGTACATCTTAAATCAATTTTATTATCTCGCGGAGGGTACACCGAAACATTAGCATAAGGAATCGCGCGCAAAAGCGCGAGGCTCGTTAGGAGAAGATTCTTTTCCTCGCGATATACAGAAATTCAAAGTCCTTTGTCGTAAAAGTGATTTTTCCACGACAGAAGTTTCTTTTATCCAGAAGGCAACATTAAATTTGCGATTAGAAAGTTAAGCTGGAGGAACCAATTTTGCCCTATCGTTTTACTGCAAAATCATGGCATAAAGAATGTTTACGGGTGTTTGGAAGGAAGCATAAAGTCGCGGATGCTTCTGTGCCATGTGTACAGCGAAATTGCTGACTTTATATCCATTTATTTTTTCTCTGTAGATCGATAAACTTGCGGCGGCGTGAGATTGGAAATTTCAACGAAATCATTAGCTGAGCGAGCGAAATCTTAAAAATATACGTATCCACAAAAAATTTGGCGATCTATTCTTGGACTACCAAGTGATTTGTTTCATTGAAATATCGCGAGAGATTTTTCATCGGTTTTCAGAAAATGTTGAAGAATTCGAACTTATTAATAAGACAGTATTTAAAAAAAAATAGATCCTCTACACAGACAACATCTAAAACTATTCAAATGAGCGTATACTTTGGTCCGCTTTGTCTCGAACCCTAAAAAGCTCCTCGCTCAGAGTCGTCCCCACCACAAAACCAGCATTTACCAACCTCACCCAGAGAGAGAGAGAGAGAGAGAGAGAGAAAAAAAAGACGAAATAAAATCAAGAATACAGACTAAAAAAGCCCGGAAGAAGTGTGACAGAGTTGCGCGAGGCCCGCGGAGAGAAAATCTAACGGTACAACACTTGGCGGCGAACAGTTAAGCTCGCCTACATCGCTCTCTGCGGCGCTCCGCGATATTACGTTGCCGCCGGGGCTATCGCGACTCGGGCTCTTTCGTAACTCGCTCCGCTATACAAGCGCCGTTTCATAATCAGCGACGAGGACGACGCCAACGACGACGACGACTACGACGGCGACGAGTAGCGGTTCGGTCGGAACAAACGATATGGAGAGCCCCATTGTGCATAAGCGCGTATTATAGCTGTATTATATAGGCGAGGCTGCCGCGAGTAGGTGGGACATGGAGGATTTTCGAGAGATGTGTGTAATACGTGGGAAATCTCGTGATTCTTCAGAGAATGCCGATCTATTTTCGAGAGAACTTGTGTAACCTCAAGTTTAATGACTTCTGTTAGTCAAGATTTAGCGAACATTAATTTTCGGAGGAAGAATTCGTTTTTTTTAGTTTTCACACTGGTTCTTCACGGGCGCGACATATTTTTATTTTAGTTCGGCGAAGAGCATGTCTCTTGGCACCTTACGCTCGTCAACTATTACGAAATCCATTGTGGTTTTGAAAAAAGTTAACGGAAGAAGTAAAAGCTCCGTTTCGATCCATTTGAAGTTAATCTTGGGCGTAGAGGTCATTGACTTTGATGGTCGGACATTCGAATTTTCTCCTTGTTCTATTTCGTGGGTAATAGGTATATAGTTCTTGCTGTTAAATAGGGTTGAGTAACGTTTATTAGTTGATAGGTTTTAAATAATTTGTAATTTAGATTAGTTGAGTAACTCAAGTGGATGTTACAGTAAATAAAAATATAACCAAACTCAATATATCATGAATTAGTTCCAGTTGACTTGTTATTGATCGTTTTGCACATATTTGACAGTACTTGCAATTTTTCAAATTACTTTTTAAATATTTAGCACGTAAAATGCTCCGTGTATATATAAATATTTCGATGTCTGGATAAACTTGACATATTCTACTTATGACATTTGCTCATAGAAAATAATATTATATAAACAGGACTTTATTAATATCTATTAATTATATTAAACATGCAAATAAAGAGTCCGCATTTTTCGACTTTTGCATCTTTATTAAAACTCATGTAAATGTATTTAAAATTAGTGAAAGAACTAATTTCTATTATACTGTTAATTGTAAAGGTAACGTCGTGTTCTTTTCCAGGTCGACTGATTTCAGCCAACAGATAAGAATTTGTTTGACGTTGAAACACACTCTGCAAGAAAATAATTAATTTGATCTTAGAAGTTGATGCCAGCTTTCACTTTTGTTAATTAATGTCACGATTTTTACAATAAGTACATTAACAATCAACAATCTATTTTACTATATCTTGTTGTATCATAGTAAAATGTATCTAAGGTTCAAATGTGCAAGTTCATATTAAATATGAAATTGTATTTAATAATGATTAAATGAAATTATTCTGTTGGCTTTTATTTCTCATTTTATGTCATAATACTTTTTTCCTTAATAGTATTTTTTTAGTAAAAAAATGTTGAATACAATCGTTCAATCTATTTTGATCAATTTATCATACAATTTTTTAGCAAATGCGGCTTTAATATAAGAAATGTATATGCTTTCCCTAACTTCCTCGTCTAATTGATTTATGATGGTAATCTTTCATATTTTACTTCCGGAAATATATAGATTACATAAAATATTAATTAACGAGTTATTCCGTTATGAGTTCAATGTTTACGGTATTATAAAAACAACGGTAATGATTATGCAATAAAAAAACAAATAAAAATTGCAATAAATTACGTTAATAATTGCACGTTTTATAATTCAGAAAATATTTTAACTTTAAAGAAGCTAAATAATAACTGAGCTTTATATTATAAAACTTTTCAAAATTGTACACGTTACATATACTTTTACATCTTTTGCTCATCTTACAATAACATTACGTATTGTCATATTTTCATTAACTGCGTAGAATAATAAATTCCTTAAACGTAAAATATAATAGTTAAGTTGTTTTTTCATTTCGAAAAATTATTCAGAAAGGATGTCAGTGCAAAAACGCTTTATCCGTAAAAAATTACTATCAACTTTGCAAAAACAAGCCAACGGCAATTTAACGTGAAAAAAGACGAGTACGACCTTTTGAGTAAAACAATTTGCGCGTTAAACAATTTTCGAAAAAGAAAAAGAAACGTCAAAACCGCAGCTTTAGAAAAAGTCGCCAAGCCTGTAGACAATTGCCCGCAAGTCTGACGCGAACTTTTCGCTCTCTTACATTGCGCACGCGAACCAAGTGGGGAAGGAGAGAGATAGACAAGTTCAATGTGAAATTTCTCCAGCGATTAAGCCGGCGCTCGTCATGCCTACTGCCGGTACCATAATAATATCGGTTCCGCTCGCTGCTAGAGAACCCAACTTTCACGTCACGTTGCCGTCTCTCTCTCTCTCTCTCTCTCTCTCTCTCTCGTGCCTCGGCTCTCAAGCAAGAAAGTGCACATGTAACACTTACATTACGGGGTTAACGTAACCGAGGCGCTCGGCTTCGGCTCTCTCTCTCTCTCTCTCTCTCTCTCTCTCTCTCTTGGGCTGCCACGGCGGCAGCGGCAGCGACGGTCGATGCCTCGAGGCAGTAAAATTCGAGCGACGCGAGGAGAGGCTAAAATATTTCGTAAACATATTTCGGGGCCAAAGTCATTGTCAGTGTCAATGCCAGTGTCGAAAGTCACTGTACCCTGGGCTCTTGACTCTCTCTATGTTTTTTTTTAATGCTGCTGCTGCTGCTTCTTCTCCTTTCTGTTTTAGTTGCGGACGAACGAGAATGACAAGGTGCCGTTGACTTTTTGATGAAAGCAATTAGGATCTTCTTTTGAATCGTACTGATGAAGTTGCATTGTAAATCTAGATCAAATTCAAGTGTGTGAAATTGCTCTTGCCAGTGTGTTACTGCCATTTAAATGCATGTTACACTGCAGAAACGGAATTGTAAATTTTCTGGAAAATTGTATTTCGATTGATATATCTGTTAACGGATTTTTTGGTACTATAAAACATCTCGAAAATGAAAATTATTCCGTGTTCTGAATAATTTCACATGACTTTTACGCTAATTAAATTGGTATAATATTGACTACCTTATAATGTCGACTTGAACAATAGATAATTCCCGATGATTAACGCTACTTTATTAAACATATCCCGCAGCCAAATGCATAATTAAAGTAATAATTAGTGGAACATTAATAAAACTTCCAAGGCAGGATCACACCTCGGTAACAACCTCTGTATAAATCAAACGAGTTTGTATCACTTTATCGCGCGCCATAAAAATGATTAACAAGAGCTTCATCCCAAAAAAGAGAGAGAGAGAGAGGAGAGGGAGGGAGAGACGCCACAGAACAAGCGCATTTTGTTTACACAGGAAAGGATGCCAAGAAACGCATCCGAATGAAATTCTCACGGAAATAATCCAGTTTATCGCAATGTGGGACGATTTCATATTTTGCCGCAAAGTGCGTGCGCCGCGTACACGTGTACGACTCACGGGTCTGTTGCACTTGCGGTCTCCTCGAAAAAGCAAGAGAGAAAGAGAGAGAGAAATGAAAAGAACGGAGAAGAACGCGTGTAAAGTCCAGCCTCGCGGCCTGCACAACGGATAAACTCGACGTGACGTAATTATGTCCTAAAACCCCAATTTCGAGCATTAGCCGATTCCCCACCGAGTGAGCTGTACCGTTAGTTCAGCACGTGCTCGCAGCGAAGCCAGAGAGAAAGAGAAAGAGAGAGAGAGAGAGAGAGAGAGAAAGATGGGGGAGGGGAGAGAGGGAGATTCCTCCGATTTCTTTGCCGAAGAGTAGGTTGCACGTGGGATATATACCTACGTTGTACACACGACTTAACTTTATAATTTATACGATTAGATCTTCCGAACGAATTTATGAATCCCTCATGCGCCGGCGTAGAATGTCTGCCTGTGTGCATGTGTGAGTGTGTTTGTGTGTTTCAGAGGATAGTTCGTAAATGGGACTATGACTCTCTTTCTTTTCCTTTTCGTATATTATTAATGTGCTGACCTGCTTTGTTAATAAGCTGTTGCGTGATTTTCTTAATTTATTTCGCCAGTGTTCTCCGGCGTCTTCATTCTTCCGAGTGCAGAGCGCGCAATTTTCATCTTTACGCATTCAATTTCATGGAAATTCTTTTTTTCTTTCGGAAATAATATTCCCGGCTTACCGAGTTAATTGGAGAGTAGTTAGCGCAAAATAAACTAACGTTCTACTCGAAAGCTCCAATAACGGCTACGCAGACTCGGTGTGTCTTTTGATAAACACTATATGTGCAGAATCTTTGTCATTAAAAAGACGCATTCTCTACATCCGTGCCGTTAAAACGACGGGCACTCTCTCAACGCGCTAATCCGAGCAATCGTATAAAAAAGAAGCGCAGAAAGGGGAACGACGGGGAAAAAAGTGTCACGAACGAAGCTGTCCTCTAAAGCGTCGAGCGCACGCAAGAAGCAGTAACAGTTCACGTGCACCGCTGCACACACAAAGGAGAGCCGGCTTGCGCTCGCGAGATCCGTTAATTGCTATCCGCGGCGTAGACCAAAAATCGTCGCCCCGGAACTGAAGCGACGCGACCGAGGGAAAAAACTACTGCGCGGTAGCCGATCATTGGAGCGCAAAAGCTCGCGCGAGTCTGGCAGATGAGACACGACGACGAGGAACAAAAAGCGTCTCTGCACGCGCGCTCCACTTTTCTACTTCTCTAGGAGCTGCGCACGTAGGTATATTTTCGGCTGGTAACACTTGGGTTAAAAATGCCTGCGAGTGGATAAAAACGGGTAGTTTTATTTCAAGGACGTTGTACTGTTGGCTTAGCCAAGTTTCGGGTAGAGTCGGTTTAGTCAAGTGTGACGGCCCGATAGTTATAGTGTGTACACTGAAAACAACGAATTATTAAATTCAAGAGATATTCGTTTCAAACCATCCAAAACAGAAATTTACATGTTTTATAGAAATAGTAAGTTATTCTATAAGTAGGTACTGCTTTTTAAATTATGTAGGCTTCTTTAAATCAAATAAATGTTTTCTTGGATCGATAGAAATGAATATTTACTTGAATTTTGATTTTATTTAATTTTTATACTTATCCGATTTTAGATTATCCGATTATGCGATTTATGTGTTATAAAACTGTTTCTGAAATTTTATAAGAAAATCTATAAGCAAGTATGAAATAGTTTATTTGTTTTACGTTGAAATCGGTATAATTCTCAATGATTACTTGTCTATAATAAAAAAAAGAGAGTAATCTCCGTTAGCTTTCCTTTTTATGCTTTATCGATCCCACAAAGTGCACAAATCTGAAAACGTATAATTTATAAGCCGTTTTCCAAGTTCGAACTCTTTCTCTTCGAGCAAACAACGAAGTCCCATGCAAAAAGAAATTCCAATCGTTAACCGCGAAACACAAAAGAATAAATCAGCTATATATATACTTTCTTTATAACCCGAAATATCCATGATGAGGCGACACAAGATCCGAACCACCCACGAAAATACACACAGAGCTAAAGCTTTAAAATTCAGAAATGCCGAGGAAGGCGGCGACACACATTAAATCGCTCGGGCAATTCTCTTCCGCGCGCGGCTCTTTCCTCCCGCAGCCTCTCTACCCCCGATAAATATTTACAGTTAGCGGAGGCGCGGGCGCATTACGTACTAAGCGCCTCCGAAGTCAAGGCGAGAGAGGAGAGACACCGCGCAGAAACGAGATTGTAAAGTGGCGTCGGGGACGCGCGCACGTATTACAGGCTCGCGACCGCGCGCGCATAATCTCTCGGGGTCGAAAACGTGCGATAAGACGTGACTTCTTTGCCGAATGTGATATATATATATATATATAGATATGTATATGTGCGGTCGCGCAAACGCGCTCCGAGTATTTATTAATATATTTTCGGGAATCTACGGCCGGCCCCCCCACGAGTTAGATATCGCTCTAATAAACAAGACCATTATCGAATCGGGGACTTTGCTGCTTCTGTTTTCTTTTTTTGGCGCGCGTTATCGCAGATCCGAGACTTCAATACGGAAGCGCTTAGATTCTCATTGTACGGACACGTTTGAATGTAGGGAAAATAACGTTATCGTTTTGACGAGAGACACTTAAAAATTTGATTACGCAAGAACGAAAGCTTCCAAATTTTTATCCGAATCATTTTTTCGCAGACTCAAGGCTCCACGCAACACTTGGCTCCCTACCTTTTATCTCATTAAAAATAGCCTTTTTTTGGTCCGAGTTGTTGGAACACGGAGGCGCACGCGGGAACGTGAAAAACGGCGCATAATTTGCGCGTAATACTTCTTTTGAATATCTGCCCAACGTATTCGAGTGAATTGGCTCTTCCACGACAGTCCCGCGAGATCCACCAAAAATATACAAGCTCCCGAGAATGACAGATGACCAGCGGCGCAGAGTAAAAATAATCCTCTCTCTACGCTTTTTTCCGTTCCTTTTCTTTTCGTCCACTTAGCGCTCGATGAAAGAACGAGATATCGTTCAATTTGGCAAAGCGGAGCTTTTTTAACAGAATCGCTGAAACCTTACATAAATTACGCTCTTTTATTTTTGTTTACAGCTACATTCGCGCGCTTCAATGCCGACTCGAACGTAATCTTCGCAAAAACCTTTGCTAGTGATTACAATATATATATTATCGTGCTTCTTTATATCGCAATTACACGAATAATCGCGAGAGGAGCAGCGCAAATTACGCAAACGCTTTTTATATTCCCAGGAAACATCCAGCCGATGCATTTACGCACAAGAAAGTACGTGTCCATCGCGCAGCGTCCAAGTGGAATTTCCGCCCTTGCCAACGATGGCCACCGGAAGCGCCTCTGTCATTCTTGCAGCTCGCGTGTAAATCTTCGATCGCGAGCAAGTTCTTACGGGTATCCAAGGATTTTCTAGACTTTTTGCTCTGGCTACGTGCGTATATGTGTGTGTGTGTGTGTGTGTGTGTGTGAGCGTTGCAGCTGACCTAACGCTTGCGTGCACGCGCTCGTAAAACTTAATTCACAGGTGCGCGCTCTCGCGAGACTTTGAGTTTCTTTGTTTTCGACTTTTTTCCTACTGCTTCGCGTGGCGGTTTTTTATCGCGGAAAAATGCGTGTACTTGAAAACTCCGGTGATCGTTACAGGTTTTCGCGACGAATTTCACTGGATTGCTGGGAATTCGTCGTGTAGCTGCGGATAAATCGCGATGTCGTGACTGTGAGCGCACAGGTTCGGATATTACGACGTTATTTTCAATTATAGGTAAAATGCTGCTCAATATACTATTTTAATTTTTCCAGCATAAAACATGAAATTCACTGCAGGTGAAAATGCATGCATTTCTCAAAAGACAGACGATTTCAACAGTAAAAATGAGTACTGTCAGCTCTCGGCACTTTGCTCGCAAACCTAGAAATCCTTCGCAAGGCCGTATAACATCCAACCGACACTTTATTAAAGTTACAATCTTATGCAAGGGAAAAGATCCCGATCATGTGCACAGCTCCGGCGAGCTCCCTAAAAACTAAACCATTCCACGGGCTCTCCTACATCTTTTGTCTCGCACTCGCGACTCACGCTCATTCCCACGTTAAGCAGGTATACATATCGCGACGCTCGTCGACAAACAAACGGATAAACATCAATTACGAGAGGAAGACAGAGAGAGAGAGAGAAGCGAAAAAAAGAAGGATCTGTTCGCAAAGAAATCGCGAGAGTAAATAATCACGGTAGTTAACGCTCACGTGTCGCGACACACACACAAACACACATATACGCACGCGATGTGCGTATACATTATACGGCCTTGCCTCACCTGAATTTATTGTGCCACGCGTGAACAAAAAAAAAAGGAGGAATTACCTCGATTGCAGCTTCTCATGGTCTTTTTCTTCTTTATCACTCCGAGCCGGCGAAGGTTGCGGTGAAATATCCAGGCTTTGGCAGACCGTCAAGGACGCACCGAAAATTTCGTCTCTCGGGGCACGTAATGCGGAAATGTATCGTAATCGTGCGTGCGGCGTCGCACTATCGATGTCGTGTACTCGCGCCTCTGTGTGTGCGTATGTTTGGAGCTATCGTCGCGCATGGTCACGAGCTTAACGTGGAGTCACGTGCTAATAATTGTTGATACGAATTTTTAGCTCTGCGCACTTCTTTATCGGCTTTACGATGTGTTCTTCAGTTCTCAGTGCGGGCTGTGAGATCGTAGGGTTTACGAGGTGTTTTTGCATTATGTGTATGGCAACAAAGAGCGCGCTTCTGTCGAAGGTCGTGCGCGAGATTATTCTTGCGCGGTTTGTTAAACAAATTTTTACGATCTCGTCTCTTATTTAGTTTTGTATTTACAATCGTTTGCGCGAACGAATGGATTATCTTGAGATGTCACAATACCGATTTTTCCTATTTGTGTAATTTGATGATGACGACGCAACTCTAGCGTCCTTAGAAGCTATTTTTTACTGTAATAAAGTTCGAACGTAACATAAAATATATTATATAAATTAGGGGATAAAAAAGCCCAGAAATTTAACCCTGATTCCCGTAATCGATTGTCTCGTTTCGATGTCACTACGCGGAATATAATACGAGAACCTTTATATTATATAAATACATGGCAACCGCTTTCCGCCCGATCAACTACCTTATTATAATACATTTGGTAATGAAACTCCGACTTCCTTATTTGCAGTAAAAATCTCATTTCGAATCAACAGTCAATATTTCTTTTGGGATTATTCAATAAGGCACGGAACAATTCGCGAGCACTTGGCTCTTTTGTTGTAATCTGCAGTTTTCGTCTCGCTTTATATACATTTGTCGCTTTTTTCCGTTTGCATTTCTTATCTGGCATAGTCGCGTCTCTCCTTTAAATCCTTTCCTTTTTTTGACGTCGACCAAAATGATTTTGTCGTTTGCTCGCTGTACACAACAACATTGTAAACCGTTACGCGCGTATTGTTAAACAAAGCGCCGTGTAAAGAGTAATACGCATCTATTGTCGTAATCGTTGAACTGTTATTTTTAACTATCAATATAAGAATTATATATTATTTGGGTTTATGCGCGCGTTATATTTATCGCGCAGGTTCAATTGGAACTGCGGTGGTCAGCTTTGTCCGAGTGTTGACATTGGCGCGAAGGCACTTTTCGCATTGTAGTAACTAAACTCACGACACGTCAATTTTCCCTTCCGCGTTTACACCGAGAGCCACTCGTATAATTTATTATCAAAATACAAAGTGTGGAATAACGACGTGATTCATAATGTATGCATTCGTATTTATACGGGATTGTGCACTTTACCATTCACTGCATTTAGAGAATTTTCATTATTTAAAATTACGTATATACATATCTTGATGAACGAGTGCCACTGTTTTAATTTATCAAAGTTGCCATCAGGAGCGATAGGAAATTGCTTGTCGTTATTGATTGGAGAGAGTTGGAAAAATATTGATAAAGTATGTTTTATATAACGATGTACTTATAATCAGTTTCAAATTAAAAGAGTTTACTTTATAGGTTCATGAATATATAGAACAACTTTTATTTTAAATTATGCAAAATATTTACAATGCATTTAATATTGTTTATAAACACAAGACGTATCGCCAAATTTTTCTATCACTTGCTACTGTTTAGATAGCCGGTGCAGTCGATAAAACACATTCAAAATCGAGAAAACCGATGGCACTCTGAAAATGGCAAATTTCAATACTTTCGTCGATAATTGCATCTAATTGGACACAAATCATTCGACTTCAAACAGTAGCTACAAAAAAATATGCCGAAAGCCGAACATTTCAATTTTCCAAACCGCACAACTCTATTCCGTCCAATTTCCATTCGACGCGCGCTCTCGTTCGCAATTCAGAAATGAAAAAAAAAAAAGAACCTCGTGTTTTCATATTCAAACGAGCTGCGAACGCTGCACTTCTGTAGGCTCGAGAGAAAGAAAATCATTGCACAATATGGCGGAAGTGTCGTAACCCTGAGCGAACGAGACGCAGAGAGACGCAAGTACACACTCACACAGATACTCGTCGTATGGTAATCGCGGCCGTGAAATGTAACGTTTATCACCGCACGAAGTAAATATATAATAATAAAGCGTGCCGCGTAGAGTCGTTAGCATGCGAGTCGCGTGTATATGTGCAGCGCCGTGAGTTGAGCTTCGGAAGGTCTAGCGTATTGTTAAGCGCGAGGCTATTCTGTCGCGCTGTGCAAATGAGTGGCCATAGGCCGAGGATTGACGGGATGTGGAAGGCTCGATTGGCATTGTTGTCGGCCAGTCGGACTATTGACGTTTGCATACCGTTATGGATTGAAACTTTGGGATATGTACTTTTCGCGGCTGCTGAGCTTTTCTCATTACTTTTTTTCGTATATTCAAATATAGTCGAGCGATAAGGGTTCTTAACAGCGATCGTTTTTGTGTAATTCATGTAATAAATTTGAAATTGTACTTTTCATCAAATTGTCTAAAAAACTGAGTAGGCAAAATATTGAAATAAAAATGAATCAAAGGTTAATTGTAAGTAAATAATGAATGAATTAAAAAATATTTTGATTTATAAAAATTATAAATATTTTTAAAATAATATTTAGTTATGTCAGATTATATGGATATATTGTAATTATAGTCATTATACATTTATTCTGCGAAGAGAAAATCAAGTATAAATTTACAATTTGAATAAGGAAGTCTTCAAACGGAAACTCGCCCAAATGAGGTTTTTCTAATTTCCATTTAATAAGTACATTATACTAAGCATCTCATAATTCCCTCGGAATATACTTTTCATTATACGTTACTTAATAACCGATTTATAAACTTTCATTAATGAATATTATTAAAGCAGCGATTTTTATCAGACTATCAATTTTGAATTAGTTTCAACCGCATTTTAGCTCTTCGTTTTTCTTACGATATAGCAGATAAAAATAATTTTACATCTAATTTTCGAAGCCATCATTCATATTTATCATATCTTTATCATATGCACTTCGCTGTCAGCGAATTACCAACCATAAAATCTCTCCAACTATCCACAAAATCTTAGAACAAGCAAATCAGTTTATCGCGAAAGTTCAAATCCCATTCACTGAGTACCCATCCAAGCCCATCAAAATCAATAGCCGCGCAATTAAAGAAACTGCAGCAGCAGCAGCAGCAGCGGCGGCGGCGACGCGCGCACAATCATCGAATCGCATCTACAAATTTACGACCTCTCTCAAAACGTATACTTTCTACGTATACACGTATATATACATATATGTACGCGCGGCACTAAATCCCCGTCAGAGACGCTGAATTTCAGAAATTCTACAGATATCCGAGCGAAGTGTTACGATCTTTAGAAAGTGATATCAAAATGCATATGTATGGTGCGCGTCTTTATATGTATATATATGTATAGGCGCAGATTGCGGCGGTAGAGGCGCTCGGCTACATCTGGGCCATTGGGTCACACGAGCGAGTTTCCCGTTTGCCCTTGTGTGTGCGCGGGAGCTGCGCGACGACGACGTTATAGCTTCTTCGTTCGCATGCGTATGTGTGTGTGCAGTGTGTGTCGTGCGAGTGTATAATGGGGAAGGTGGAGCGTGCGACTTGTGGCATTTTCTGGATTCGGTTCACCTGTGAATGGGTATTTTTTCGTTTGGTTTTGGTTGGTAGGGTTACTGGATGGCGTTTACCTTTGGATTAGACTTTTCTTTTGAGATAGAAATGATATTGATGGAAGTACATCTATCTTATGTTGGTTTATTTTTAAGTTTAAGGTTTTTTATGTTGTTTTGAGCGCAATTACTGGTACAATCGATCAGAATTGTCGATTAAAATTTGATCGATTCAAATCTGTTGCGCAAGTTAATCTATTAAAGCTATAAAAATTAGATTCTATAGGAAAAAAAGTTCTCAAAGTTCCGTCATGTAATGAACAAAAACGTTTAATAATTATATAAATAGCTATTTATTTCAGTTTATATCACAACAATCTTATTGCGCAGGTAAACGAGTATTGCGTTGCCATAATTGCTTATGGCATGAAAACATCCGTATAGTCTCCCCTTGAATTAAGTAACCTTAAAAAGTGTATAAGTACGGATGTCAAAGAGAAAAAAAGTCATATTTGCATTTTAAAAGTATTATACTTTAATAATTTGCATTCAATTATTACGATTTCTCATGTCTAATTGGAGTTTAAAGATCGCAGGAGTACCTTGGTAATTTGAGCACATAAATTTTTTTCAGCTTCAAGTCCAAGTAATTTTTTTTTAATAACAAAAATATGTACGTTTGTAGCATTTTTACGAAAGCATAAAAAGACTTCATTATACATTGTTTGTTGCACAAAAATAAACTTGCGTTAACTGTTAATTTCAAGGAAGCCAAACTTTGAATTCTAAAGTTATTTACTATTTACGTAAATCTATATTATGTAGTACTCTACTTCAAATTGATTAATCATGTGATAAAAATCAAGGTACTATTCCCATAATTCACCTGGACAACACTAGAAATAAACCATTTTGTGAATCAAAACCTTTAACGAATCCAATCGCATGCAATTCTCTCAACCTTATCCTATACTTCCTGCAAAAAGTGTCCTTACATTATATTTATACTTTTACGACTCGCTCAAGTGCTGAAACTACAGCGGGAAACTTCGGGTTACGTTGTTATTCCAAACGCGCTCACATATTATTCTTAAATAAACAAGTACAGCAATAAATTTTCAGCGTAAAACCAGTGGAACTACAGAACAAACACGGGAGCTGGGCGCGTTATACGCAAACAGTAGCGCAAAAATTTATCGCCTCCGAAACAGCTCCACAAAATACATCCCAACGCACCATAATCAGAGGCGGCCAATAGCCCCTTACCTCTATATCCCCCCGAGAACGGAAACTGCACTGCACTTTTGGCGCGTTGAATATTTGCATGGACAGTTAGTGGACGGAGTCGAGGTCGAAAAACTTTCGTCCCGTTCTTATGGCTCAGGGGGGCGGAAGCTCAATGTGCTGGCGAATTAGCATTTGTGTATAATACGCACTGCGCCAATGACGCAAGCTCGACGCAAGCGGACTGCAGCCATTAATTATCGTATGCACACTCTGCAGGCCGCATCTTATTTGGCCTATTGCTGAAAAAATCCCTTTTGCTGCAACGGCTGAGATTTCGCGACTGCCAAGTGCTGCTACTACTGCTGCTGCTGCTGATGTGATTGATTAGTGACTGCGGGGGAGTTTATTGTTGAACTGAGTTTACTGGTGGACGTGAGGCACTAATTGCGAATGTACACGCGGTACATTGCCTTTGGAAATGAGTTGAGCGATGAAGAAGTGTGTTCTCTTATTTAGACGTCGCTCGAGAGTAGAGAAGATATGAATTAAGTCACTTTGTTGCAATTATCTTATATATTCGTTGTATATAATTTAATGAAATAAAGATTGAACATTTCGTATTTTATTGTTAATACAGTAGTATCAATAAAAGCGATCGAAGCATTCAAGTTTTTGTGGAAAAATTTATACAACAATTCTCAAGTGTATGTAAAATGTATAAACAATCGAGAAATACTTTTATCGCTACGTGGACCGAGGAAATAGTATGTTTTACAATACCGAAGATACACATAGCATACGAGTAGAGGCATTTGGCCATCGACTTTTTTACAATCGACAACATCAGAAGAAAAACCGATACGCGTCGAAGAAAACTTGAAAATCCTGGGATCGAAGGATAAGTTACACACACTTCCTATTGTTCGTCTACATACACAATTCCGTTGCAGCTCATAAATCACGGCTACTTCCGGTATGTACAAGACGCACCGTTTGATTCGACAATGCGACAAAATACACGGAGCTTATCCTTATAGAAACGTTCCAGCATCGCGAAGGAAGCTACGTCTAGATATCCTCGACCTCGGCTCGTTACACGGCACAGAGAGAGAGAAAGAGAAAAAAATAAATCGTCGACCGAGTGTTCCGCGATGTCGCTTTGTTTCCTATAAATATCGAGGACAGCGGTTGAAAAATAGTTCCGCGATTAGTCCGGTGATCGTTCGTAAAAGCAAAAGGTCGCGCGGCGCGTATTCCGCCTTTACGGTGCGCACACACGCGGATGAAAAAAATGCGCGCAGTAAAAATTAAAAGACGCGAGATGTAATGTGGATGGGATTTGCGCTGAGTCTGCATCATTTCCGTGTAGATTCAATGATTTCTTTTTTCGCCTATAATGGTTTTCTAATAATAAGACACCGGAAGTGCAGTAACTATGAAATCGTAATAGCTTTGAATTACATTCAGCTTTAAGAGTATAACCTCGTTTCGGATAAAGAATATTATAAGAATAGAGATAGTATCTTAAGAAGAAGAAATTAAGAAGGATTGGTATAGAATGAATTATTTACATTTTTTTTATGAATTACCGACAGCGAGGAAAAGTTAATTCGTTTTAGGGAAAAGGTATATTTTAGTTTAATAAAAATAAGATTAGCTGTAGATTTTTTAAAAGGTATTTATTCCTTTGAGAAAAGAAAAGAGCTGGAAAATCGTGTGTACGTAAATAGGTTTACTCTGAATATATATAAATATTTATGAAATGTATTATACATAAAAGTACACGTGGCACACGACACGTTTTTCCACAGCCGATATGCATCTATATTGCGGTAGTCAATATTGTTCTGTTTTCCTTTATTTTCCTGCACTTATTTAAAAGCAGTTTCGTTAGAATTAACTTATAAATATATTTTTATAAGGTGTTGATTTAAAGCTAAAGAACCAAACAAAGAATGAAGTCGCATAATGATAAACGCATCTAAACTCTCTCGTTTCGCACAGAGAACAAGAATATCCACGATGAAATCACATTATTCAACATTTGACTGTAACAATAACACACTCGCTTCGCAGGCCGAAACAGTTCCTTCGAGCGCCGGTACATCCCAATTCCAAGACAAATAACTCGAATTCGCGCCTTTGGCATAACTCAAAAATCCGCAGCCGTCGCTCATCATCCGTATAGGTGAATCGCGAGCGACGAGCGCCACGTGGCTTAATACTCGAGAGGAGCTGCACACACGCGCGCCACCGCTTGCCGTCCGTGTTTACGGAAATGCGCGACCGCCGCAATAGAGACTATTTTTAGTGGCGCGCGCTCCAATGTCGCGGGATTTTCTCGGGAAGCGGAAAATCTTTATTAATACAGAGCCTTTTATTACACGCGGATTTTCGCTCGGATTCGTTTGCGCGCGCACGAGTTAGCTTATTATCGAACGCTTGCGTGTGTGTGTCTGTGTGTGCGTGTCTGTGTTTACTGATATACGTACGTATATATTCGCAGCGCGGTTGGAGATTCGACTAAAAATAAGCCTTGTTTTTCACGCGCGCGCGCGCGCGGAAATTCGCCTTCGATTTATATTGCACGCTCGAAATTTATCGCGGCACGCTGATGTTGGGCATCGAAGGCTGAGACGTGCGTTTCGCTGAATGCGAATTGAGATTGTTGATTAATATTACGATGCTAATTGATTGTAACTTTGGCTGATGATAAGGAACTGTCTCGGTCTACCGAGGATTGTAAACATAAAGCAGTGTTGACTTTTTGATGTAACAAGAAAAAACGATTTTTATAAGCTTGAGTTTACGTGGAATATTGTTTTGGGGATGAATTAATTTCGACTAGAGTACTAAAAAGGCACTGCGAAAGATATACTTAAATTTTATGCGTTTAGGTGAAGGAAGCATGACATTGAGTTACTCAACGTTTTTAGAATTGTTCGCGAATTTAAGTAACACGCAGAAATGTCATGCAACGAGTGACAAATAGACGTAGATAATCCAAATTCGAGTTACAACAGTCGAAACATATGCTATCCTAATTCTCTCGAGAAAAAGTCTCGACGCGAATAGCAATTCTGGCTAATTGATGCAGAAAGTCGTGGATTTCTCGTTTGTGGATTTGTTTCGCAAACCTTAGCCTCGTGTCATTTGCATATCCGTGTTATGCGAGTTGAGTTCTAATACAAATAAATTTGAAATTTTTCTGCTCCGATGAAGTAAAAAAAAAAGTGCGAGATAAGATCGTCGAGGAAATCATCGCCGACCTTGGTACTCCAGGAATCAGAGTGATACTATTTTTGCCTCAAGTTTTATTTCCACATATTTGCATACCGTTTACTTTTTATTCCACTGTATATGAATCTTTACATTTTTCGAAGATTCTTTTGCTATTTCTTCAAGATTTAAATCAGTTGAAATTAAATCTTGAATAAACAATATATCAATTTGAACATATAACAAGTGTAAAAAACGTTGTAAACGTCATTTTATTATTTAGATTGCAACGCCATTAACTCATTGTAATATTACACTTAAAACAAAGCAAGACGATGATCTAAATATTTATCCAGAGATTTTGAATTCTGCACTTTAGCAGTTATCGTCTCGCTTGTAAATGAACAAAATTTAATGTTACAAAGTAATCGGTCGCAGCAGAATGAATAATGGTTTCTTATCGCGCGAGTGTCATCGTCCATTGTGAATCATTAAATAATGGATGAAACATAGTCTACTACGGTGCTTTGGATATCCAGTTCACGATGTCGGGAATGCATCAGCGTTTTGGCACAAAAGACTCGTCTAGACGGTTTGTTACATTTCCCCAGATTGACACGTTGAGAAAAAAAAAACCTCTTTCCTTTTCTCTCTGCGGGTCGATACCTAGTCACTTCACCAACAAAAGAACTACAGATCCAGTTGTCACCTGAGCTGGAAATAAAAACCTGCAAGTACCTGCGAATGAGAAATCAAAAAGATTTTTGATTCGGTCTTTTTTTTTTACTCTGATGAATAAGTGAAATTCTGATGATTATTGATTTCGATAGCGTTTAAGTGTAAATGACATGCCATATGTAATCAACATAAATAAGTTTTGAATTTATAAAGTATGTCAAAAAGTTTCTATTTATGCGATGAATGATCGACGAAATCAAGTTTTTTTTTTATACGAAAATATTTTAATCTCATAAATAATTCAAAATCCAAATCTTCAACCTATCCATTAATACTTATCTACAATTTATCACTAAACCGCCATTTTCACACGTATACATTTATATACCAATTTACAAACAAAAACAGATATAAAGCGATGGGCCGTCTTTCCCAACAGCTGCACATGCATATATACGTATATACACGTATACGCGTATAGGTCGTTCCGTTAAAGTGGCCGGCGATCGGTGCCTCATCGGCGTGCATTATCGACATCACCTGCTGCGCCTGGAGGAAGTCGATTGCTCATCTTCTTACCTAATTGCAACGTCGGTTACAGTATTGCGCGCGCCCCAGCGGCACCGCCACGTTAGTCAATGACCGCTCGGTACTGAGAGATACATATAGAAAGGTATAGGCAGATAGATATTTCTTTATTTATTCGTAATGAATATTTTAAAAAATAAACATGTACAATATTGTAATTCGTGATATCGCAGTCATGACTAAAATCTATATTATACATACTATGGCTGTAAGTAAGTCTTATATTTAGAGATATCAGAAACCTTGCTGTAAATGAAATACAAATAAATAAAGCTTATCCTTAATATCTATCAGTCAGTGTTAGCTCATTTTCATGACATGAATGCGTACGATACACCGAGATGATTCTGGATGTGTATTGTCATGGTGCCAATAGAAGATCGAACTGTGAATTTGTAATGTAAAGCTTATGTAGCGTACTCGCTACTAATTCTATTGGTATTTAGTTCTTACAGTGGATTTCGAGTAACAGGGAATTCGCCAGTCTTATTAAATTGTATTAGCCACTCAAATTTTTCTCATGTTACCTTGGTGCGATTTAGTTTAAAATTGATTACCAAATTGTTCAAGAAATGGTAATAATTTATTTTTCCATCATTTGAAAACAAACGTATAAATCTTTCAAACTTAATATACGAGTCTTAATTACGTTCCATCCTTTATCGTTTTTTAATGCTCCATGAAAAGTTCACACGCACGTAATATCATTATTTCTTCATTTCTTTTCAAATACATGGAAGATTTCATATGCAATTTGGTGAGCGATTATTTTAAATTTCCTCGCTACCGGTGGCGAAAATTGATAATTCACCGTAACAATCGGCGAGTCATCCTCAGCAGCAGCGATAAAAACCAATCGTCCGCTAATGCGCAACCATAACTCAATACATCCCAAGCGGCAACAAAACCACCCACAATCTCTTCCTCGACTGTTATAAAACACATCGCACCGCGAGAGAGAAGCGCAAATGCCCGCAAACGAAAGGTCCCATAAAAAGAATATAAGCTCCAGTTGGGCGAGCCCGACCTAGAACTCGGGCCGTGTGTATAACAGCCAAAGAGAGAAAGAGAGAGAGAGAGAGCAGACCTTTTAAGCGCTTATACACTCGCAGCTTTACGACTCCCGGGATAAAACGTCGCGGTATTACGTGCACACACGCGCGCGCGCGCGCTCACACGTATACACGCGCGTAACCGCTCTCGAGTATATTAAGGATATCGCGCGGCTGCTCCGGATACGCTCGACGGCGCGCCACATTTAGCGCCGCGCGTCTGCGCGCGATCTGGAGCAAAGGTGAGCTGGATTACACAGTCGGTGGACTCTCGGCGACTTCCTTTCGTCAATTCGTAGTTTCGGAAAATTCTAACATTTACGAACATTTAGGCTGAAGCGGAAAATTAAGCGCGATTGTTTTTATATTTTTTTTTTCTTTGGGAGAGATAACTAAGGATAATTTTGCTCGGGCCGTAATAAAAAGAGCGTTAGAGGAGAGAATCGTTACACTTCGAAGCTATTAAAATCCTGCGCATAACTTCCATCGAGCGAAATTGTTCGATAATGCGGCTAGCTGTTATGCTCTCGCGGAATCAATTAACTGAGATAAGTGAGAATCAGCCAAGCGGCGTAAAAAGGAAAAACTGCAGATTAGCTAAGATTTCATGGTCAAGTGGGAGAAAATAAATCAACAAGTAACTATTAACGCATTTCATTTTATTTACATCGTCAAATAAATAATTTGCTAATGTCAACAAGTGACGCGTGCACGAATATAACTCACGCAGTCGAGCTATTTATTAAGTCGTATTTTTCCCATTTTTCATTAATCACGGAAGCATACGAGATATGTGACAGTCAACGCTAATCATCGCTTAATTTCGATAGTCCAAAAGAACCCAATCTCGATCGAATAGCTGAAGGAATGCACAGCAATGTACTGTTCCAGCAGTCGAGCATCGCACCTCCTAGTCGATCAATCAGCCACGACTTCAATATGCTCTCATTAATAGGCCCGTGTATGGGTCACAAATTAGAATGGATCTTCGAAGAAAGCATTCTCCGGGACGAATATGGTGTGATAGCTGGTGTCGCGCGGTACCGAACGCCGGCCTTACCGTTATGTATTTTACGCGCCGTTGGCCAGAGGTTTAGAGGCCCCGAATAGCTCGGATAACTTGCGAGGCTGTGCTGTTACATGCTGTGTGTCCGATGGCCCGAGACGGAATCTATAGATTTGCGGTGATTGGTGGATGGATCGAGCAAGTCTGACTACTCCGGAGGTTGCAGATCCTTGTACATCGCGGTGTTGCTGTCTCGCTGTAATTGCATGCCTGTGGCGCTTGGTATTCTCAGGAATTTTTGGATCCTCAATTTGCCACGTCGATTCTTGACTCGATACGGATTTTTGAGGAAAACGTATTATGAATAAATTAATTTAAACAATTAATGAATTTTGAGCATTACAGCAAACAGCTCGTATAGATTCGTATTATTTTTCCGCTTAACTATAGAGGAGCGAATCAAAGTGTCAAAATTTTTCTATATTTCATGTACAAAACCCAATTAGTTAAACAATCAGTCGCGAGCGAAGCAGCTCAATCCACACCCATATTTGTTATAGGCCGCGTTAAAGGTGATCTTTGAACAAGGTACAAGTCATCCATGGCATCGACTCAGAAATTCCACAAACGTAATGAGAAACATCAACCCATCCGCGTACAAGAAAAGACTCGTACCTCATTTAAGCTAATCTCAATTCGGATGACAGATCAGTTCGGCCCGCGCACAGTTTTACCGCGCTCCAGTCCACGAAATCTAGCAGCAGCACACAATGCTCGCGCCTCGATTATCCGAGCCACTTCCATCCTCGTAACCGCTTCCTTTTGACTTTTTTTTCCTCTTCGCTCCTCTGCTCCTCCCCTCTCTTTCTCTCTCTCTCTCAAGCAACAGCGGCAGCGGCATACCTTAGATTACGTTAGAGGAGCTGCTTTAACGGTATTCCGCGTGGTGCAAGCGAAGGCCGCGATATTTCGGCGCGGAACGTCACGGCCCGCTGATCATCCGGCACGGACGCAGCAGCTCTTGATGTGTGTGTCTATGTGTGCGTGTGTGTGTGTGGGGCGACTTTTACGATTGACCGTAATCCTGGAATCTATGCGAGCGCATTGCGAGTTTAATGGATTTTGAATGGCTCGCGAGAACGAGAAAACGGAAGAGATTTTTAGCGATGCTTTTGTTCGGAAATTTATTGGATGCGCTCTCGCGGGTCTTTTATTCTTGTGTACGCTACAAAGAGGCTGATGCAAGTTTTCCAAGATGTTCCTCGGCTTCTGCGTGTACAGCCATTTATTCGTGATATAAAGGTCTGAGATGTTTCTATATATTTGGCGGTGTATATCCTTAAAAATGACGTAGGAGCAACAGTAATTATGAGATATACGTACACAAACGTTAACAGAGAATGTTGATAATTGCATGGTACATTTCCGTTTGAATAATTGGACACCGACATGAATGGGATAGATTCGTGTACCAGTCTAAATATAAACATTCACTACCGTACCTTCTTAATAATATTCAAACCTTATATAACTGTACATCATTAATTTTCACTCAACGGCTGTTTACATTTGCTCGGTACTCCCGATACAAAATAATGAATCTCCAGAGCTCAACTAAAACAACTCGAATCACCAGCATCCAGCTGTGCTGAAAACAGCATCCGCGTTCATTAAATAAACCGTAAAATAGTCCACCCACGCACCATCTCTGCACCTGCACACGCATATCTCGCGATTCATAATCCCAATTTTAAGGTCTCGATCGACAACCTCTCTATCTCGCACACATAAACACGCGCACACACACACATACACACCGGGAAATACTTACCGCGAGAGGGGCGAGAGACGCGCTTAACGGGGTATTACACAATGTAACGGCTTGGCGACCGTTACCGATCACGACTTGGTCTGATTCATCGACTTCGATCTTGGATCGATTACCCCACGCGCGCCTGCGCACAACAGCAGCACCAGCACCAGCACCAGCAGCGGCGGCGGCGACGGCAACGGCAGCCTCCTTTTAATCGTACATACGGTACTTTCGTTCAAAACGGAGGCGGAGCCTTCTCCTTCTCCGCTGTTCCTAATTCCGTTATATACGTCTCTTTTATGATGCATGTTATTCCATTGGTTATGCCTGTGTGTGTGTGTGTGTCCGTCTTTCTCTCTCGCTCTCTCTCCCTCGCTGTTTGTGTGGGTTTATCGGAGGTGCAGAGAGATGCGAGACTTTGATTTACATGTGATTTGAAGGATCGAACGGGGCGCGTGTCGCTACGAAATTGTTTTATACACTCGCTGAATGATGTACAAGGCTCTCTCGGACTCTTTTTGTCTAGCTGACTTATAATCGAGCGTTTTATTGGCGTAACAATGTATTCGTTTCTTTTTTGTGTTTGACCTTTTTGTAACAGTCTCATTATGCTCTCGAAATCCTCAGTCGTTGTATTTGATCGTACTTGACGCGTCTACGGATCGTTATGAAATTCGTTCCCGTACAATTTTCAAACTCCTAATACCGCCTCATCGATTCATCACACGCTGCCCTTGATATTCGATAATTTAACGGCGAACGATTCGCGCGCAAAACGCAATAATGAACTAATTGTGCGCGCCGCTCGTCGACGATACATTTCGCGCTGCGAAACCATACCGTGTGCACGAGGAGTGTTGAGCAAGCGCACGACGCGCGATATATAAAATTACAGTTAACTCGCAATACAATAATTATCGTAATTCATAAAGTTTCGTAAGCTCGCAGCGCGGACGCGGCAGCAGTTGCGAGCAATCGGCGAGAGAGATTGCGCCGAACGGTAAAAAGAACATCCGAATCGCAAAAAAAAAAGTCGAGGTGAGGAGAGCGAGAGAGAGAGAGAGAGGAAAAAAAGAAGAAGAAGAAAAGAAGAGAACTCGAAAATTCAAAGTATCGGTACTTTCGTCAAACGGCAGACGGGCCCATTCTAATTCCCCGTTAGTGGGTTACCATCCACACACACTCACACACACACAAACATATATACGAGCGCGTACACGTAATTTCCATATACGCGGCGTCTCTCTGCATGTGCTCCTCTTTCGCCCATTTATCCGGTCGCGCGCGTCACGATAGACGTTAGGAGTTGGCTCTTATAGTGTTTACCGTTAGCCACTCGCGCGGTTGGATCATCTCTTCTCTCTGTTATATCCTTTTACAAGTATTAAACATTGTTGCGAGTCGGTTGAGGGAAAGAGAGTGAGAGAGAGAGAAAAAAAACGAGTTACCGATTTTTCGTTCGACGAGGCACTTGTAAGCTATTACCGAGTGTAATTATTGTTTATGCCGAGATAAATTAAGGCCTCATTGTTTCATCTCTCTCTCTCTCTCTCTCTC
>UELU01147435.1:4013-20854 GCA_900490025.1 Megastigmus dorsalis
AAAAGTCCCCCCCCCCCCCCGCCCCTTCAGACTACGGCGGGCGTAGCCCCGACTCGGCTGACCTGACCACTTCTCTCCACTGAAGATCACAACACACACACATTCATTACACCATTCACACCATCTGTTCTCTTATTAAATTTTTTTTTCTACTCTATCGGTTACCTTTTATTATTCTTTTATGTTTCGTTCTTCTTTCTACGGGTTCTCGTTGCCTCTCACAACGAGGCAGGCGGAATGTCGCATCCAATACGGCATATTTCGCGGACCCGACTCCTTGTCAGGAACCTCCACACAGAGCGCTAGCGCCAATCAGCTCCAGCGGTTGATTGTCGCTGCGCGAGGCCCGGCCCTCGCGACTCCCACTCCCGTCCAACTACCCACGATCCTTAAAACTGACACCGGAGTCGCTAATCACCTTCCCGTTTCTACCACGGCGCTGATTGGAGCAACCCGTGCAGCTAACTCACCCGCGGTTACCACGTGTGACATTAACCCGAATGTTACGCGCTGTGCCTCTCACACTGAACAGTTTATATATATTTACACTTATACTAAGTTATGATAATTATGAAGGAATAAAGTTTAAGAGTTTTCTTCATACATCAGTGCTTCAAGTTTTATTTCTATACAAGACAAAAGATAATCCTGCTCCTTTGTTCCGGTTTGCATCGAACCTCTGCCGATCTTCAAATCGGCGGCAGACCGATTTAATGGCAGGTCGCTCCGAAAACCTTCGCGACAAACGCGCTGCTAAATCAGTTTGAAAAGTGTTATAAGAAAATTAACGATTATTATAAGAGAGGTTTAGACATTAAAAAGAACATTAAATTTAATAATTTAATTTTTCTGAATAAGTGCAGTAATTGTGACAATGTAAATAAGATTAATTTTAATAGCTTCAAACAAAAAAAAATTGATGATAATGACACAAAAATTAAAGACATGAAAGATAAATGGCTAGCAAATTTAATCAATATTGATATACCGGACTATGCAGAAGACGTTTAATTTTACTTTGGATCCTGGCAAACGAACCTTTCATGAATTATTTTAAAATTTAGAAGTTGCCGTTAAATTCAACGAAAATATAGATAATGTGGTCAGAGATGACGTTCTCAAAGTAGTTAGTACGTTCATTAAAAGGAAAACGCATGTATACCGCATATTGAAGATGCGGTATTAAGAGACAAGATCAAGAAAACAAAACGGTTTATAAAAAATAATAAGGAACTGTTCTTCACCCGAGCAGATAAGGGCTGTGTCGCAGTAGTGATAACAAAAGATGATTATATAGAGAAAGTAGAAGAAAATTTAAAAGGTCCGACATATTATAAAGTCTTAGAAAAATCACCGTTGTCCATATTACAAAAGTCTTCAAGGAAGCTAATTGAATCTTGGGAGCAGAAAGCCGTTTTCGAGTTGGGCAACTGTTTTTCGAACGTTACCAAGAATCTCGATAACAGCTGCTTAGCTAGAGCATATCCCCTTGTGAAGATTTATAAAGCTAATTTTCCGGTACGCATTTTAGTGTCAGCTCTGAACCCACCGACGTACAATTTGGACAAAGGGTACCCATTTTTTTCCATAAATTTATGCCTCGTCCAGCTTCCTCCTTCCTCTTTCTTCCTTAAAAAACAGTTTGGAATTCAAAAATATTATTGATAATACACACTGTATGATTGCAATCTTCTTTCTTTTGATGTGGTTTCCCTGTTTTATAATCTGTCCAAAGAACTCATATTGCAAGCCCTGAGCAAAAATTAAAATATTTGAAAGCTTATTTATCCTTATCCAAACAAGAATTTTTAGATGGCGTTAGTTTATTATTAAATTCTACATACCTCCAATCTAATAAAAAGTTTTACAAACAGATTATGGGCGCTCCAATCGGTTTTTGCACAAGCCAATGGTTTGCGGAAATAACATTCGCAGCTTTGGAAACGAACTGTTTACAATCTATTATGAACGATATTTGTTTGTAACAAAGAAACGTAGATGATTGTTTTTTGATTATTTAGCAAATAAGTAAAAGTAAACAAAGTTGTAAATCGTAAAAGCTTTGCACCCTTTGACAGATTTGATTAATTATAATTTGATGTTCTGAGCAAATTTAAGCGGCTATATCTTCGGTGCCAGAGGGGCTAGAGACCTGAACGAAAAATGAAATTGAAGGTTCAGAAGTCTACTTTCCCATTTAAATAACTTGAGTCAGCATGAAAAAAGAACTATTGTTCTTGACATTTTTTCAGGTTTTGGGGCGATTTTGGACTAAAATTACACTTCATGGATTTAAAAAATTGCTAAATATATGTTATACATTGTATAATCATTATCGCGTCAATGGATTTATTTTCGGCAGATGAAAAAATTGCGTAAGATGGCCTTTTTAAAAAGTTGGCAAGGTTAAAACTTTTTTGTGGGGTTACCATGTTGATTTCGCAGTTTTTGATGCCAAATATAAAATTTTAGGGGCGGGAGAGAAGTTTAGAGAAGATTGGGAACACCCTAACATTTATATATATATTTGACACACAGTTAGGTATAGGGGAGAGTTGGGTAATGCCAAACATTTAAGCGTTGCCTGCTGTATTCCTACGTATTTAAATTTTTAACCCTGTGACTTGTTAATTTTAATGGCGAAAGAAGGAAATTTGTTTTAGGTATTTTAAAAAATGTCCACAAATAAAATAATATTTTCAAAACGTAATAGTTACTAAGAATATTCGCCAAGAAACATTCAAAATAGAGCCTAAAAAAATTTTTTACTCGAAAACGGTTTGCTCGACAGTGGGTTTCACCTTCGTACTTATATCCTCGGCGACTAATGTTTAGATACGTGTTCGCCTAAAGCTGTTCGTCGCCGCCTGGTAGCAGAAGGCGACGGCGGATGCTAGTTATCAATATGCAAGAAAAATTTAGCTGAGAACACGTATTATTTTATTTAAGGGGACGTCGGACTCACTAAATAATTGAAGCGCGCTCAGCCCTGAAATATAATTGCAAAGTCAGAATCATGCCATCTCTTGGATTGAATTGAAATCAGTAAAAATTTGGTATTTTCTTCTCTAGCTTCTGTACTATTTTAGTTTTCGGAAATTTCTGGGCTGAGCGCGTTCTATTTATGATCATTCTATCATCTCTAAAAGTTTCAAGTGAATTGGTTAATTTGTTAAAGAGAAAAGTTTGAAAAACTTAATGTCGGTAAAACAGGCGACTCCGGCATCCTCTTAAAGCTGAAATAAAAAATTAAAAATGACCGGGATTACCCTCATTTTGGGGCGATTCAGTTTAAAATTTATTAATTAAATAAAACTATGAAAAACTTATAACTATAGTTTTATGAAATTTACTTACATAAATAATATTAGTCACAAACTTTTTCTAGCTTGAGAATCGTACCATAGATAAGTTATTTAAATAAGATAGATGTGGTAATTGACTGCTAACCTCTTTTCCCAGACTGTCATTTAATGACACGATAATCGAAATCACCCGAATAGAATTTTATTTTTCAAATTAAGATTGCACAAAATAGCGACATTTTGTGCATTAATTCTTTTTAAATCTTATATGTTTAGAGTTTCTAACATATTCTAACATAACTAACAAAACAAGTAATATTTTACTTTCACTTTGATATAAAACTGGTATTGAGGCACGCAAATTATTATTTGTTATAAAGTAAGGGTGATTAGTATTACCCAGTAATACACATTACTCTGTTATGCCCTTCCCTTAGACACGGATTACCGCAAAATTTCCAAAAAAATTCATTTAATAAAAATTAAAAAAAAAAAGACATAATTAATAACTTTATTTTGAGACAGAGTATCTTCGAACGTTCAAGTGCATAATTGCTTCTTTGATTTAGAATTTGAGAAAGAGGTTAAAAATAATTCTACTCAAGATGGATTCACAGAGAGGCCTGCGATGGCTCATTCGGTAGAGCGATGGACTCGCAGTCCGGCGGACCTGGGTTCGAGTCCAAGCGCGGCCGATTGACACGAGCACCACTGAATTTTAATTCATGTGCTTTGTTTACAAACACATCGCATGCCTCCGTCGCTGATTAGCACCAAGTGGGAGCATAAATAGAGCGACGTTAAAAAAAAAAAAAAAAAAAATGGATTCACAGAATACATACGTCCTATACAATTGAAATGAGATTTATATGTACACCACTGATACATCTTTTTAGAATTAATTTTCTCTTGTTTGAATACATAGTGATTTGGAATATCTCTATATAAATAATTTTTAACATTCTTGCCACATTTATTTATTTTAAAATAATCTAATAACATCGTTACTCTATTCAGAGCAGTCTCCACAGCAACCTGATCATTAACATGTTCTACTAATATTGTTTGTTGCTGAGGCAAATTAACGGGCGATCGAATAACGCTATGATTTTTGTTTTGTAGAAGTTTACTTAAAATGCGATAATATGCTTCGACTGGGCTAACATATCATTTTCTATATAATTTTTAATTTCATCATGATCTATTACTCTTTCCATAACTAGTCCTTCGATAACTGCATTTGCAGATCAAAACTAAATATTTATAAACATATTTATACAAATACTTAACGTTCGAGTCGCTAGAAAATTATTCAACGTTTATATGATAATTGAATATGCGCAGCAGATCTGGACAATAAGGTACAACAAATCTATTATCAACTTGTACATTATTTCGTTTAATAATATGTTTATTATTTCTTCGACGATAATTTAGAGATCTCAAAATTTAAAGCGGTTGCTTCTTGAAAATCTTTTAGAAAATATTTAAAATACTTACCCCTTACTATGCATATATCGTTACACGGTCTATGTATCCCGATCTTGTTATAACTATGTAGAATTAAGGATCATTATCAGAATTCGTAATTTCAGCTTGTATAAAAATCTATCAACATTTTCCGAAGTTCTAAGTTTGCAGTCGTAAGTCAAAGAAACTGTTTTGGACGGTCGTTGAGTAACCTGTACTCTAAGAGGACCGGAGCCAAACTTATTTAACGCCACGAGAAATATAGTTAAAGAGGCAAAATAATACACTTGTACACCTTCAATTATAATTAAATATAAATAGCTTTATTCAGTTTAGTGTGTATTTACAGGTGTTTATATATCGCGTAGAAAGAAAAGAAAAAGACCGGGGTTGCAATAACTGAGCGGGCCGAAAGTAGTATCGCGTATAAAGGTTGAGATCACGGACCGAAGGGTTTCATAGAGTTCCTGTCTATTCGGCGATCTCACCGAAACTGAGACTCTGTGCGACGACACGCAACTGCTCGGGCAGCGAAACGAGAGAGTCGATACATTCCTACGCGCCCTTGTAGATGTTTGTAAATAGTAACAGACGCGAGGAATTGTCGACAGAACCTAGAGCTGGAAAGGTTTACACTGCCTTACAAGTCACTGCGTTTCCCGAACAGAAGCTAATATATGTGCATGAGATAATCTGCGTTTTTGAAACTCAACTACATGTACAAGGGCTGCTTTTTTAAAATAAAATACGATATCGCGGGCACGCTGGCTATTTAAATAAAATAAAGTGTTCGGACCCGAGATGTATTACTTCTTAAATCACGATGTTTTTATTGACGTTTAATCTGAGGATTCCAACGCGGTAATCGCGGTTATTTTTCCCGTATTTCTGATCATTCCGGGTAGCAGCCTTGTGCCCGCAATGGAAGAGTAGCGTCTCCGTCTCGCGCAGCGGAAACCAGTCTGCCGCAAGCGCCCAGAAGGAAGCGCAAGCAGCTCCTCGTTCCGAGGCAAGACGAGCCTTCGTCTTCCGCCTTCTCGCTCTCCGCTCGCAACTGTCAAGACGAGAACACCTGCCACGCTACGTACGCTGCCATTACTTCTCGAACGCCACAGCACTGGCTTGCAGCCTTCTAAAGGCAGTTGTTTCCTAAGAGATCTTTCATCGTGATTACAATAAAGTTTACTCCATTACTGTCATTCTTGTGCACTTCATTTATTGTGTTTCGGCACGCTGCGCTCCGCATCCCTTTCGCAGATCAAGGGGCTCAGTCCGAGTTGGAAGCGGGAAGCGGCGTCGACCGAACATTGGTGACCCCGAACTTTGAACAGTGAGTACACAAAAACAATAAAAAGTGAATACTCAGTGCGCGAGTGACAAAAAATAAAAACAATTGTGCGAATCACACAAGCCGAAACTTCGGCAGATAAATCGCGCAACATACAAAAAACAATTACCGCGGAAAATTTATTCAAAATGGCTGCCGCCTAGACGCCATGTGCCGCATGCTCACCGGTAATGAGCACTCAACAGAATCCGCCGGCATCATCTACACCGTTGCGCGGTTCGACTCAAAATCGCGATATATCATTAAACGAATCGTTTACGAACAGTAATTTAACGTACGTGAACGAATTTAATCAAACAGTTCGCAATCGCAGCGTTTCGAACGAAAGCCTTCCGACAGAGCCGTATGAAATCGCGCACGCGGGTGACGACGATCCCTTTCGTGACGCACAGACAAACGAGCAAAACCGTTTCGTAATTCGACAGCAGGATTTAAATAATCCAGGTTTTAGTGGCATAGACAATAGAGCGCGCCGAAATATGCAACAAGAACAAGTCGCGGACGAGGCCGGTAACACAGCAATGATAGCGTCATGGAAATTGCCGCCATTTTGGCCGCCATAACCTCAATTGTGGTTCTACCAAATTGAGTCGGCTTTCCAAGTGAATCGCATTCGGTCGGATGATTCGCGGTACCATCTAGCAATCAGTGCCTTAGACGTGGACACTCTCGCGGAAATTTCCGACCTGCTCCGGAATCCTCCGGCGGAAAATAAATACGCCACGTTAAAAACTCGAATTTTGGAACGGCTCACGAACTCGGCGGATCGACAGCTGCAAAAGATGTTGAATGAACTGGAACTAGGTGACAGGAAGCCCTCGCAACTCCTCAGACAGATGAGAACCCTTGCAGGCGACAAAGCAACAGAGGACGTCCTACGCATCAAATGGCTCGCGCTGTTGCCGTCTCATGTACAGAACGTTTTAAAGGTATTTAAATCTAATGCCCTGCAGGAGCTGACTGTTGCTGCGGATCAGCTCATGGAAACACCGATAGGTCCAGCCTCGTTCGCCATCAACAACTCCAGTGACGACCCGTCACGCAGTTTCTCGCCGGGAGTCTATGCAGTGAGCAGTTACAAGGACTCCGATAAGATAAAACTCCTGCTCAATCAACTCATCGTAGTGTCAAGAGACATCCTGGCGAAGGTCACGTCACCTGGCCACAGCGACCGCAATAGAAATACGTCGTAAAGTCGGAATCGCTCTCGCACGCGCTCAGCGTCTCCAAGGCGGTAAGTGTTGGTACCACACGGTACATGGCGCAGCAGCGCATCGCTGTTTGCAGCCGTGCAATTACCACAGCACTGGAGAACAGAAAAACGCCTAGGGCCGCCCATGCAGCAGGCAGCAGTCGGCGACCCAAACATTCCCACCAGATGCTTGCAAGAAGCTAGGCTACACGTCTTCGACCTTGAAGCTGGAATAAAATTCCTGGTGGATTCTGGTTCCACAGTCTCGCTCCTACCACGGAAATTTGCGAGAAAGTCAGCGACAGCCATGGATCTCAACGTCGCTGCAGCCAACGGATCAACCATACGGACTTATGGACAAAGAGCTCTGACGCTGAATCTTGGTCTACGCAGAGCATTCGCCTGGCCCTTCGTGATCGCCGACGTAAAAAGCGCCACCATAGGTGCGGACTTTTTGAAGCATTTTGGCCTCATCGTGGACCTCAGAAGGCGACGTCTGTGTGATGCAATCACGCCATGCAGCGCAGAAGGGATCACGCACCCAGCCAGTCTTCATGGTGTCAACTTAGCGGCTCCTCAGCTGCCCGACATAGACCATCTGGACATGCGCATCCAAGCGATCATAAAAGAAGATTCAAATATTTTTCAGCCTCTTCTATCTCCAGGTTCCGGTCCAACAGCTGAGGTGCAGCACCACATAGTCACCACAGGACCGCCAGTCTTCGCTAGGCCTCGCCACCTCATGGGCGATAAGCTCGCGGCAGCCAAGCAACATTTTGAACTTCTGCTCCAGCAGGGCACAGTCAGGTCTTCCAGCAGTCAGTGGGCCAGCCCTCTCCATTTAATCAAAAAAGATGGTGGTTGGAGGATCTCAGGAGACTATAGAAAGCTGAATTCCATCACGGTTCCAGACCGATATCCAATCCCAAGGATCGAGGACACCCTGGCAAGCCTCCATGGAAACCGCATCTTCTCAAAACTAGGCTTACGCAGGGCATATTTTCTGGTCCCAGTAGCTCCAGAGGACATCGGAAAAACGGCAGTTGCAACACCATTTGGGCTTTTCGAGTTTGTTGGCATGCCCCTGGGCCTCCGAAACGCCACTCAGACGTTCCAGCGACACATGGACAACGTCTTTAGAAAACTTCCATACGTCCGAGCCTACCTGGACGACCTACTCATCGCCTCCAAGAGTCTCGAGGAACATCTGCAACATCTACAAGCCACTTTCGAGGTGCTGGCCGCAGCTCACCTCTCCATCAACCCAGCAAAGTGCAGCTTCGCAGCAGAGGAAGTAACTTACCTGGGTTACCAAATCTCAGCGAATGGATTCAGGCCTCCAGCTGATAGAATCTCCGCAATAAGAGATTACGCTATACCGGTCAACATCGCAGAATTGCGCCGCTTTAACGGTATAATAAATTATTACAGAATGCTCATCCCGCAAGTGGCTCAGCTACAAGCTCCTCTGACCGACCTGCTGAAAGGCTCAACGAAGAAGAGGGATAAGAAGCTAATCGCTTGGACGCCGGAACTCATCGCGAATTTCAACGCGTGCAAAGAAAGCATCGCCGCAACAGCGCAACTCTCCTTTCTCTCGCCAGAAGCTCCATTGAGGCTCACGACGGACGCATCTTCCACGAGCCTGGGAGTAGCCCTGGACCAGAAGCTAGAAAATTGCTGGTATCCATTAGGTTTTTTTTCTAGAAAACTTACACCAACGGAGAGGAACTGCAGCCCTTATGACAGGGAACTCTTGGCCGTCTTCTCTTCATTGAAACACTTCGAGCATCTCCTAGAAGGCAGAAAATTTACTGTCAAGACGGACCATAAGCCTTTGGTCAGGGCTCTGCAACAACGTCCGGAGAAAGCCTCACCCAGGCAGCTGAACCAATTGGATTACATCAGCCAGTTCTGCCTGACCTTGGAGCATATCTCTGGTGAGAAAAACCACATAGTGGACGCGCTTTCCAAAGTGGAAGCAATTGAGATGCCGACTTCGCTCGATCCAGCCACCATTCACCAAGCTCAATCAGACGAAGAAATAGAGGACGACCACGAGCTTTTAAACTCTTCGCTACCACTTCAGCCACTCATCATTGAAGGTCATCGAATTTGATGCGACATTTCAACCGGCCATTTACGGCCATACTTACCACGGTCGCTGAGAAGAAAAGCTTTCGACATCGTACATGCTCCAGCTCATCCAAGTAGTCGAGTAACCTCCCGCTTACTGAAGGAGAAGTTCGTCTGGCCCGGCATCAAGAGGAATGCCCTCAAATGGGCCCGGGAATGCATTCCATGCCAACGTGCGAAAATCCATCGCCATGCAAGGATCCCACCGACGACATCGCAGTTCCAGACCAACGTTTCTACCATGTGCACTTGGACTTGGTCATAATGCCGCTGTCAAATGGGTGCAGATACTGTCTCACCATGATAGACAGATTCTCCAGATGGCCACACGCCATACTACTAGAAGACATCAAGGCGGACTCCATCGCAGCAGCCTTCTTTAACCATTGGATATCATCGTATGGAACGCCTCTCTCCATAACAACTGACCAGGGGGCGCAATTTGAATTGGCGTTATTCACGGCCCTCGCAGAGCTGATTGGAGCAACAAGAATCCACACCACACCGTATCATCCACAGAGCAACGGTATGCTGGAACGTTGGCATAGAACGCTAAAAGCGGCTCTAATGTGCAATCCGCACGTGCCGTGGCCAAAACTGCTACCTTCGGTTCTACTAGGTCTGAGGACGGCTTATAAAGAGGACTTAGGAGCTCCACCAGCGGACCTTCTATATGGGACTTCGCTGAGAATTCCAGGAGATTTCTTCGTGGCGCAGGATAGCCCAGCGGATCCGCACTCGTTCGTAGACCATCTTAGAAGCCATTTCCAAGCCCTGAAACCTCAACCGACAGCACATCACGTCAAAACAAAACCGTTCGTGTATAAAGATTTAAAAAGCTGCACGCACGTGTTCAAGAGAGTGGACGCCATCAAACCTCATCTCACACCACCATACACGGGAACACACAGAGTCTTGAACAGGTTGGACGATAAAAGGTATGTGATAGAGATGAACGGACAACCAAAAACTGTCTCTGTCCTTGGCCTGAAGCCGGCTTACACCTCAACAGACGACTTCACCACTCCACCAGCTGTAAGAATGATAGAACCATCGCAGCCAACAGAACCTGCTCGAACAGCATCACCTGCAAGAACTTCAAGAACATCCAGACCTTCAGTCTCTTTTCAGGTTCCGCCAAGACAGACGTCTACAGGGACTACCAGGACATCGTGCCATCCTTCCCAGTCTACCACTAGGGGGGGAGTACCTATGGCGTCTCCGTCTCGCGCAGCGGAAACCAGCCTACCGCAAGCGCCCAGAAGGGAGCGCAAGCAGCACCTCGTTCCGAGGCAAGACGAGCCTTCGTCTTCCGCCTTCTCGCTCTCTGCTCGCAACTGCCAAGACGAGAACACCTGCCACGCTACCTACGTTGCCATTACTTCTCGAACGCCACAGCACTGGCTTGCAGCCTTCTAAAGGCAGTTGTTTCCTAAGAGAGCTTTCATCGCGATTACAATAAAGTTTACTCCATTACTGTCATTCTTGTGCACTTCATTTATTGTGTTTCGGCACGCTGCGCTCCTCATCCCTTTCGCAGATCAAGGGACTCAGTCCGAGTTGGAAGCGGGAAGCGGCGTCGACCGAACAGAAGCATGGCTCGTCCAGAGCTTTGAGAGCTTTTGCGTGCGTTTACGATTGATGCGTAATGGACAATCGTCAGACACTATATTTTATTTTTAAGCGTGTTCGTGATCGTCGCGTATTGGAGCGATCACTAGACACCGTGTTTCTTTTTTATTTGTGCGTTCGCGATCGCCACGTATTGAGGCGACTGCTACACTCTTATTTTTCTTTTTTTCGTGTGCTCACAATCTTCGCGTAGTTGGGCGAATGTTAGGCACTTACATTTATTTTTCGGAAATTTGGTAGATTATGCAGTCACACAATGGACTGCTTAATCGCCGAGGAAGGAAGAAAATATATAATTACTCGTTAATCAAATCTCGTAAATATGTTATGCAGCTAAGCAATGGGTTACAACAAACAAAAAATCAAAAAAGTGTTTGTCAAAATTTACATCATAACAATGTGATATCGACAATAAAATTGCATTTTATTAAGTGGCCGATATTTTCGCTCAAATCACTATAACTTAACGTTCTTTTTTCAAAATTTGCAGAATTTTATCAGCTTTCACCTATTTTTTTTTAAACTCAAATTATTTGGAAACTTCCTGAGATAAATGGGAAAAACAAAAAAAAAAGTTTTTTTTTTTTTCAAAATCGATTTTCTCAAAAACCCCACCTTCTATTTCTAGTCAAGTGGCAATATGTCATCTTGCTCCGTTTAGAAAATACGGCTTCGTAAAGACAATGATTGTTTCTACACGTTTGTTTCAATGTAGAAATGAGTAAAAGAATCGGTATAAATCTACATTTAACATAAATAGAAGTAAAATAAAGTATATTTTTATATCGGTATATTTGAGCTAATACTATTTACGTTTGTGAAATCAGTATAATCGGTAACAATAATAGAAGACAGATAGTCACACATTTATCAACATTTAACACTAAGCCATTCATATTAGTATAAGTCACATAGTAAGTCGTAAGTAAGTAAGTAAAAATTTTCTTCTGTTTGATATCATTTTATCTTTGCAATTTTCACATGCACTAAAAATATAGAAATCGTTATCTGTAGAGCAAACAATCAGGGATTACAGATCTTGTTTGAGGGTTGAAAATTCGGAGCTACTCTTTTTCAATGCAATTTTTAGAGCTGTCATTATAAGGTTAAAATTGGCGCAATAGATACATAAACATGAATTATTTAAAGGTTGGTTTATAACGCATTTTGTTCGCCATTCATAAAACTTAGATCTTGAAATAGTAATTCCTGGATTCTGTTCCGTAAATAGATCGTAAATTTCCTTCATGCTACAAGTGAGGAAACGTATGACTCCTTTTTTTTTAACTACATTGATCCTAACATTTATCACATCATTTTTGTTAGGAGTTTATCGGGAACAGTTTAAATCGACTTCCAGATAATATTTTTCAACTAGCTCAATAGTTTTGGTCTTCACAAGATTTCCAGAATATAGGTCGGGCTGTTCATATAAATCTTTAGTTTGTACGAGCTTTTGGGAAGTTCTGATCATATCATCTGTGGTTCCTGTTATGTGTAATAAAATATAATTATTTGAGAGATTTGAAGGTACTAGAGTCATGAACAGTAATTTTTCTTCGTAATCTAGATTTTTATTTTCTAATGCCAAACTCAAGTTTTCATTCCATTCGTCGCATATCTTGCATTTTTTAAGAGTATATTTTTTCTCGAAACGTCATATAATTTCTTAATTTTGCAATCAGTTTCTTCAGAAAAAGTGTTGAATAATTGCTTACGTTTCTGATTGATGTAAATTGGCAGTGACGTCGCGTCAACTCTTGAAGAAAACTTGAATGGCGATAGAGAAATTTATTCCTAGTAATAATCTCTTTCGCTTCTTCTTAAAACTAGACACTGCAAATTGAGATTTGAAAAACTGCAGGCAATCTACTTTGAGATCCAGACATTTGAGTAGAAGATGTTGATTCTGTTGGACAGAACTCTCATGCATCTTCCAAATTTTTTTCAGATACTTTCTTAAGTTTTTCATAACATAATCCACATACATAAGTACCTCCTGTTATATACTTGTTTTATACTCTTCAGACATCAATGATCCATTTACTACATCACCAAGAAATTTGAATGGCCGCTTACTGTCTTCATAGGCAAATTTTTATGAACACCATCGATATACGGACATCTTTTAGATCTATTGGAACTAAACTTAATCTTTTGCAGATTGTTGAGATGCATTTGAAAATTGGAATTTAATCAATTCCGTGCAATTATTTAAAAATACAATAATTGGCTCCGAAAATACTACACTTCGACGAACGATCTCTTATACCCTTGGCATGCTGATAAGGTTGCAGGACTGCGAAACTCCAAGTTTCACCACCTATCTATCGACAACGTGCGTACTACGCTTCCCAACCCAACCCCTGATATAATAATATACTAGTAGCATAATATACTATTAGATACCAATCAATATTCTAGTAGCAAAGTTAAAAATTAATATATTACTCCACTACTATTATACTACGTTTTGGCATAGCCAAGGAACCGTACTGGCTACTTCAAAGTGTTTGTATATCCCTACTCTCACTTATACATACATTTATACATAAGCTCAAATATACTTCATTTTACTTCTATTTATGTTGAATGTTGATTTATACCGATTCTTTTAGTTATTTCTACGCTGAGAAATGATTTACCCGTGTTAAAATTATTATGTTACGAGCTTATACGTAACAGATACGAGGCTTAAACGTGTAGAAACAGCCATTGCCATTGTTCCAAGTTCACAGAAAAACGATAAGTCCAATAAGCCTTATTTTTCACACAATAATTAATTATATCAAGCACAATGGCGCTGAGCTTCTGATAATACTCAAAATTAAAAACAAAAAAAGGTATGTGCAGAAATAGGCATGTTCATAATTTTGAGGTTAATTTTCAATGCATAAATGCGGCTTACTAGTTCCAAGTTTGTGTAAAAACGACTAATCGTATCCACTTGAAATTGTACAGGACTATTTATTATATTGAGAACAATGGCGCTCAAGTCTTAGTTTTCATTTTTATAATTAATGGGAAAAAATATCATCGAATCAAAAAACGCGTTTTTAGCTCCGACCTCCTCTTAACATCTCAAAGTTTGAAAAAAAATCGAAGAGCTCGATTTTTTTGTTCGTTGAATCCATATGGAATGGGCCATATACAATTATCGCTGGGCAATTTTTCAAAATAAGAAAGTATCTATTGATCTTCATCCAGCACAAAATTTAATGAAATAAAATTTATGATATATAAAAAGGGTTATACAATGAAATGTTGGAAAATTCTCGAATCGAGAAACTCGATTTTCTATTCTCTTTTTATTTTTGATAATTGTTCATATTATCCAACATTTCATTGTACAACCCTTTTTATGTCACAGCTAAATATGTTCTTTCTTATTTTAAAATTGAATTGTCATTTCGACGATTAGAGTCCTCATATATGAACATTACCTTTATCAACTGTTCTATATCTTGTTTACTACAAACATTTTTTTTTTTTCATTAAATTATTATGCCAACCTCGAGTTCCACGCAGATAAAATAATGAATAGATCATTGGTTCAACATTTGGATTCATGGAACTCAGAACCTGTAAATATTGCTCATTCTTGTTATAAATAGATACATATGATTCTGGAATATCTCCATCAGCTGTTGTTATGGAAACTGCAGTAACTTCATTTATTCTTTGAATATTGTATCGATTTCTATCATATTCTGGTTTTAACGTAAATATTAATTGCAATTCAGGTTTTTATTATCTACAGATAATTGTCGTTGATGATCGATTTCATTATTCATCATGTTATACAACTGCACAAACATATTATGTACCCTCATAATTCGTTCTAATATTCGATGAGTATTAGCTTCTTCCAAATCAACAATAAATAGCTGATATTTAGATGGATTCACATCGGTTGACGGATATAATGCTTTATTAATTTGATAATATATTTGACCTTGAATTTTGAAAAAGTATGGCGCATTTTCTACTCAGAGTATATTTACTAAAGTAGCATTAAATGAGGCAAATTAATACCAACTGTTATGATTTCTTATCCGCCTAAAAAATAAATTAGATTTATTGTCTGATCCATTAAATAACTGACGCAATTCCAACGGAAAATCAGGAATTTTATCTAAATGAATTACATCATGACTTGTGATGATTAGCGAATCACTTGTCTGCTCGCGACGAGTATTATCACGTATATATTATAACGAGGGAATTTGACTGAGCGTGGGAGGACTCGGTAGCTTCCCCGCGTTTATAATGAGGAGGCAAAGACGGTTAATTTTCCGTCACAATTTTTAATAAGTTACGTTATTCACGATATTAATGATTCTCTGTATAGGCAGAGTAAATCAGGGCGCCAGACACTGTATTTTTATATTTATTCAAAACGATTACTCTAAACTCGAGCAGTGCCATTCGATTGATTTTAAATTTTAATTTTTATAATTTTTAGTCGTGAGGTCGAACGGTCAGAGACGTTCGAGCTGAGTTTCGGATTGTGGACAGACACGTACACGAGAAATTAATGACGAAGGCACTCTAGCGCGGAGTTCAAGTCACAAAGTAGGCACAATATTATAAATTAAATTTAAATAAAAAAACTGTAAAACCGCGTAAGGCAAATTCTACCTTTATGTAGCTCCTGCTCGTATCGAAATGATTTTAATCAGGCATCGGGCCTGGAAAAGCGAGTCAGTGTACAATCTTAAAATCAATTTTAATAAATTTTAAGAAAAGGCGCGGGTGCTATCAATGTTCACGAAATGAACTTTTACGCGATATAGACGATCGCAACTACGCGGCGCGGAAGAGTCCGGAGAGGATGTTGTCCGTTCGGCAGCCAGAAGAGAAGTCGCCGAGGCAAGCGTTGCCGAGTCCGTCGAGGCCCGCGGTATCCTTCGTACTGCTGTCACGTCGCTCGCTGATTGGTGCGCTCTAGTTCGGCACCACCTCGGAATGTTATTGTGTCTAGCATCCTCCTCTCTCGCTCCAATGCCATTTTCCCTTGCTGCTGTAAGCACAGGCACTGCAACTATCTTTTGTGGATTTTCCATAATTTTGGAATTTTAAAATATTATAATTCGATACTGGGGCTACTATGTGCCAACAGACAATATTCAATGGAATTTTCCGCAGATGTACAAATTAAAATTCGCAGGCAAGAAGAGCGAGACATTAGAAAGCCTACGATGCTCTCTTGCTTAAACTACAGGAAAATGCACTCTCGGCCTTTAAGGTATAAAAAATGAGTGGTTTTGAATAGTTCAGAGGGGAGAATTATAATGATATAAAGGCAAAACTAATAAGAGGTATAAGAGAGAGATAAAAATAATAAGCATGCACGGAGAGAAAAATCATGCGATTGTAGTACGAAGACGAAGCGTGCGCTTATAGCAAGCCGTTTTCATAGCCACGATAGCAAGAAATTGTACAGTTAACGCACATGTCGATGCTGTGATATAATAGTAGCGCGTGCATACTATATTGCCTTCAGCGCCAAGCTACGGCAGCAACACGCGCGTACTGGCATTGCTCCCACTCCGGGTGTACCGTGTTTGCTCGGAATCCATACCATCACGGTATGGGTCCCGAGCAAATTCGTATATAGGCCACGCCCCCTTACCGAATCACAACAAAAGACGTTCAGCGCACGTACTATACGTGTTATACACACGAGCGGGCCGTCAGTTTTCTTTTATTATTATTTATTTATTGGCTTAATTGAATTTCGCTGTATAACAGTAAG
>UELU01147436.1:0-29160 GCA_900490025.1 Megastigmus dorsalis
TATGCATTATATTTGAGTTACTGAATTAATACGATGAACCTAAAGATACCTTAAATTTAATGTAAATATACATTGCTTTTTAATCTAATATTATTATTAATTAACCTAATATTTAATATATTTTCACATGAAATTTCAGGTACTATGCATGAAGTTTCAAGCAAGTGCCTTAAATTTGGTCAGTGAAAAATCGTATGAAATTTCATGCATTTATACATTACTTTCAAAGCATAATCAATGAAAAATAATGTATCTACATGATTTTTATTTCATGTACGTCGATAAAATTTTGCTTCCAGTACTTTACATTATATTTCATGCATATATTTTTAACGGTGTATGTAAGTTTCGCTTAAAGTGGAATAGATTTTTGTGGCTCGCTGACCGTCTGTTATAACAAATGATAACGATGCACTTTGATTTTAAACTGTTTATATTTTAATTATTTATCTATATAGAAGAATGTCATGTTTGTCGACAGTGCAGAGCTCGAGAATACAACGAAATTGTGGAAATCGCGGACACGCGATCGAAGCTAATGACCTCACACGTTCGTTAAGGTGCGGTTAAGTTCAAGGCGCCATACACAATTAGCTAAATATTTTCTTTGCCCGCAGTTTATCAACAAGGCGCGAAGCGAAAACTCGTCGCTATATTATCAGTGGGATCGTGTGCGTGGCTGCAAAGTAGACAGAAGCGTCGCAATAACCTGCCACAATATCTTATCTACCATAGCTGTTTCGATAAATCATTTAATTTGAACTCATTTCTGGCGATTGGCATTCACGTAAGCGTTATACACATGGAGATACTTGAGTGCCATTGAGAGCTACTCTAGAGAAGCGACGAACATATAATTAATGTTTATTTGCGTGTTGGTGCTTCGGGTGAACACAGAGGAGACCGAATTTCCTAATATAGTACGCATCGGGTAACTGAATTTGTCTATGTTATATATATTCATTGTTGTAATTTTTTTTGGTAAGTTTTTGGTATCCTCGTGAGAATGATAAAATGTGCAATATTTGTGCAATGACAGATATCACGGTTGTTTTTTTTTTTACAGTTTATAGTTTGAATCGAGTAAAATGTTCTGAGAGAATGCATTTTAACGTATAAGCAGTCTATGACTACATAAAATTCAATTTGTTAATGCAGATAATCTATTGTAGCTAAAGTTGATTTTTTTTCTTCAATTATTTGAAGAACAGGTTTTCTAAAGTTGCAGTATATTGGCTTGTACTAATCCGTAATAGTCATTTTTGTTTATTCATATTATATTATATACTATACATGTATGTTTAATAACTGAATCTGTTTTTATCAATGAGGGTTCAAATTTTTTCTCATTCCATTCTAGATCCAAGTAAAATTTTTATTTAATAATTGATTTTTTTAATTTTTATTACTTATAAAGCTATGTTTTAATATTATAATTTGATTTTGATATAACTAGAGTAAAAATTTTTGTTTGCTCATAATGAATTGAAAGAAAGAATTACAATAATTGCACGTTTTCTGATATAATTTTTTTGTAATTTTCTTATTTTTTTTAATTTTAATTTTTCGATTTTTAAAAATTATTTTTCTTTTATATGTATTACTTAAATCTACATTCTAATGTTGAAAGTAAATTTAACTTGTGTCGTTCAATTGCTATTTACAAAAAAATGAAATTTTCCATGTAAATTTATATTTTCTAAATAGAAATAAAATAACTTAATAGAATTTTAGGCGTAGTTGTTAACTAAGATAGTAGCTCAGTTCTGTTGAAATTTGTAGTTATTTTATTGAATATAAATAGTTAAAAAAATAGATCTTCATTTTGACACGATAATTTGAGTAAAAGTCTTTTTAAAAATTTATGCAAAGCTTGATTTTCACTATCATTTAACCACGTTTTTTTAAAGAAGCAGAGAACGAAGTAAGAAATTGATTAATTGAAATTTTTAATAGCTGTTAGTGATGATTTTAGTTAAACCATATGTTATTTTGACTTTTGTCCATTATTTTTTCGGTACATATTCAAATAATATTGTTACCCAGGCTATTTTGATCCGATTATGCGATTGCAAGCGTTTAACACGCAAGAGAAAGTAATATCCAAGAATAAAAAAACCGTTAGGAGCACCACAGAAAGTATTCAAATGGAAGCAACGTATGCGAACCTTTTGACAAATTTGTCTTTAAAAACAAGTTGTATATTTTTATAGAAACCTTTTTCCAAGTATCATTCTCCCAATATCCAACTATAAATTTGCATCCAAGTACAACGCCACACATCAACAAACGCACGAACGAACTTTGACTCGAGATCTCGCAATTTATCCCTATCCAAAATGGAACGGAGAGCAATAGCACGAGGAAAGTGTGCATAAAGACGAATACCGACAACGGCCCTCGGTATAAGATAATTGAAGTCGAGTTTAACCTCCCCCGGCGAAACGAACCTCAGAGGGTGGAGAGAGAGAGAGAGAGAGAGAGAGAGAGAGTAGAAGAAGAAGCTCGAGACTTTGTCGCATGGAGATTCCAGTCTGGCGTTTTCGGAGGAGTCCGCACTTTGTAGAGAAGCGAACACAACACGCGGGAGCCACGCTCTGCTCCAGATGTTAGCCTAAGGGAGCGAGTGTATAGACTCTCTCCGACTCCTTTGGGAGCGCGCGCTAGTCAACTTTTAGACAATGCGCGCATATAGAGGACTTTTCGACGAAATATCAGAGAGTTCGGGGAGTCGGTGCGGCTGGCGCCTCGTTACACCTTCTTCCCGCAGCTTGGCTTTTGACTTTCTGGCCTCTCGCTCGCGGGACCAACTTTGCCATTTAAATGTGTTTTCCGCAGAGCGCCGCGGCTGTTTCGACTGTTTGGATTTTTGTTGAGCCCAGCGGTGGGTTGAGGTATAAAGTTAGCTTGTATATATCTTAAACCTCGTGATTCCTATCAGCATATTCTTAACCTATTAAGTTCTGCACTTAAAGCGCTATTGTATATATACAGTTTTATATCGGTATAGACGCGTGGTGCGAAGAGTTTAAGATAAAGTGTAAATGACTTGCGGATAAAGCAATTATCTTATGCTCTTTTAGATTGCAATCGGTCGTTACTGGAATGCTTGATGTTGGCAAATTATATCGTCGTTCTTGAATTTGCTGACGTATGCGCTTCGACACAATTAAATCTGTGAACGACGACAATGCGGATTTGTATTTTACTTTAGAAAAATATTTGCTTTTTTATTCGATAGTTATATCCGGTAGAAAATTTAAGAGTACATCTTTTAAGACAATTTATTATTATATATTTTGTTTAAATACATTTTTAGAGAAATTTCAAATTAATCTCTGATGTAAGATAATTAAAATTTTTAAAGTTTTTCTACATATTTATTATGAAAATATCTATTATTCCGTATAATATCCGTTTCGAATCTCTTACACGATTCACACTAATTGATTTTAAAGAATACACATTAACTCTTATGCGAAATGAATAAATAATTAAACGTGCATTTAATTGATTCATATAAGTCTACATTTTACTTGCTAATTTAACAATAAAAACATTTGTATCCATACAAAAAGAGTACGGCTAATTATATCACAAAAAAGAAAGTTCAAATCAGTCAATATTTTTCTTCTTGATAGGTTTGTATCAAAATATGCCGAGATTAATTTCACATTGCATTGTTATGATTTATAATCGTTATCTTATTTTAATCGCTCGATAAATAATTAATCTGAAATTTAAGATATTTTATTTGACAAGCCCTAATCAAAATTCTGCGAATGGTAAAATTAATGTAATGTTGTATTAAAAAAATCAATTTTCGCGACTCAAATGTTAAAATACTAATTTTATTAGTAATTATGAGCAATATTTATCTTTGATAGAAATTTAGATATTTGATAGAAATCAGAGATTTCTTCAATTGTATATCTTAGCCATTCGTACACACTAACGATATAGGTAATATGATAATAATTCCATTCAAAGCCATAGGTATCTAAATCATGTATTTTTCACGCATACGCGCATTTTATCCGTAAGATCGCGTGAACCTTGATCCGTAATTGGGAGAATGTGTTAATTAAGCGTCGAGTGTCGCATCGGGAGGAAAAAAGGCGCCTCTCTCGGTATCGTGAAATCTTAAACTCATCAGACAGTGGCTCGTCGATTATCAGCGTAATGTCTCTCTTCCTGTGTCACGTGCTCTTTTTTCTGTATATATATATATATCGGATGGTCCCGCGGGAATAAATGATTCGCAACCTGAGGTCGCCGAGTGGAATTGATTTGATCAAGTGACCGATAGAGTCTAATCCAAGTGAAAGAGATAGCGAAGAAGTCGTTACGTGCCTGGGAACTGTTAAATCGGCTTGTTATTTAGGTGAGGATAAGACGTGATGGCCTGTTCAAGGGAAGAAAGTGAAAAAATGTATAGATTGTCGATATTGACATTTATTTGGTTGGTTCGTCATGTTTGTGTTGGAATGAGGCCTTTTGAAAAGTAATATTTTTAATTGATAGTTATAGATTTTATTGGAACGATATAAAAGACACAAATTTACAAAATCATATGTTACATAAAACATGCATTACAAGGTTGTGTTTTATTTCCGGTATCTGCACATTTATGGCGACGGATGAAGAATCTGAAACAAAAAACAAAGATGGTTTATTCATTTTTGCTCTGCCTACAGAAATAGAGTTTGAGTAAGACTTCGGTATGTTTATTTTCGGATTTGATTGTTTGTTTATAAATTAAAGGTTATCTACGTTCAAACATATGTGCAACATTCGATTACAAATTATCAAACACCTGTTGTTAACTTATCAGCAAATATTCGCAGTATATGCGTTATTTACGCACAGGCATAGAACTCGCATTCTTTGAAAGTTAATTATACAACTGCCCGTCAGCGGCTGTCCGATATACAGAGACCGATAATCGCGAATATCCCAGGAAATCGAATCGAGAGTAAAGAAATGGCGAATCGAACTAAAACTACGGCCGACAAGGGGGAGAGTTTGCAGAGACAAAAAGAAAAGAAAAAAAAAACAAAGAAAAGTAGCGCTGCACGCACACACGTTCGAAGCGCCCAGTCCGAAACTAAAAATAGCGTGCGATGCTGGCGGAGAGCTTGCAGTTTGACTCTTTTATCGTTTGCCATCTCTCCGGAGCGTCCGTAAATTGAATGGAAGAGAAGGGCGAGAGGACAGAGGACTTTACCCAGAGAGAGAGAGAGAGAGAGAGAGGGGGTGAGGGGGTTGGGTGTAGGAGGGTGGCGAAGTCGAAATAAGCGAGTCCGAGGGATAGGAGCGCGGAGCGCGCGCGCTCGCTATTTCGCGAGTTAAAACGACGCCCCTTAATCAATGTCCCTCCCTCTCTTTTCCTCCGGTTACAAGCCATGAGATGAATGACCGGAAATGACGGGCCCCCTGATAAGAAAATTGCTTACCCGTGGAAGCTCGCGGCACCAACAGAGAGAGTGGAAAGCTTTCGGGGTTGGTAGTTTCACGAAAATTGGCTCGTTCGCTGAGCGTCGCGCGAGCGACCGACCGAGCGAGCTTTACTCTTTTCCACCATTCGGAGGGACGATCGTCCTCCATTTTGCTCTCTCTCTCTCTCTCTCTCTCTCTCTCTCTCTCTGGCTCTATCTCTCTCTTTCTTGTGTGCGAGGGAAGAGGGGAAAGAGAGGAAGCCGTTATCGCAATGGATGGAGGCGACTTCGTTTTGTCAGTTTTCAGGCGGACCGTCTGACATTGTGTATATCCAGCGTGGAAGAAAGGCTGCTAGATAAATGATGAATGATTAGGAGAATTTGTGTCCGACTGTATCCGATGTTATTTCGGTGCTTATACTTAGATCATGAAATTATTGAAATTGTAGTTCGCGTTTAAAATTAAATAGCTTGTTATTATGCATATATGTCGAACCTGTAATCCCTGAGCGCAGACATTTCAATGTTCAACGAGCATAAAAGCCTTATTCCCAAAAGTACAAAACATTAGGAAGTTAAATTAGCGTGTAAAAAGGCAGAACTGCCGATAAAAAAAAAGAATGAAAAGTTTCTATTGGAAAAGTATTAAAGACAGTTTTAAGTCACTTTAAAGATACTTTTACCCGCGCTATAGTCTCAATTAAAAACAATATGTTGTACACAAAGGGTATAATATTTTTATCCAAAGTTGGATTCAATGCTCTATTTAGAATGCAATAGTAAGATGTTAGTTCTAATGAATATTTTCAGAAATGTTCTCGGAAGAAATTGAAAAAATCCAATGATCCAGAAATACGCTGCCATAAACTGATGATACTGAACACTTAACGATCTAAAACTATGATTGATTTTTATCCTGTCAGTTAGTGAACCATATTAAGAGCTCAATAAGTGTAAAAGTGTAAAAAGACAAAGTTTAAGACTAAAAAGAATACATATTTATCTGTTGAATACTTTTCTTTAAAATCAATTCCCTCCAAGATAACAGTGGAAAAACTGTCAATAACGCGTAAATTGGCTAAAAAAGATCTCTTTTTAAGCATCGACAAAAAATATTAATTTCCCATAAAAGTGGTAAATGCAACAGTTGCAGAGCACAAAAAAACGAAACTTTTCTCTACTGAACATTTTTTGCTGGGAGCGATTTATCTGAAGATAACATTCATTTCAAAATAACTGTTAGTGGAACCAGTTGTAGAGGCAGCAACAGAATTCGAACGCAAATCTCAACAAACGCGCCTTGAATCGCGAACCACGGCGAGCGCGAAACTTTTTGCATGGCTTGTATAGCATTATTGAGCGCGTTAGCTATTACGGCGCGCTATAGTTATTCTTAGTTTTAATTTTAGTTCTTATATTAGTATCAGTAATGATAAATATTATTATACAATTATAGATAGTGTAGACTGTAACACACATGATATAAGGATGTGTGCGGAGGAGTGCCGAAATCGAGGACAAACTCGAGTACACTGCGCATTACTTTCTTACGCTGGTATACCTCTTCCTTTTGATGGGCCAAGTTATTATAGGGCCTGTTCATGCCGATAGAAATTCTTAGAGAACATACATTTTTCAGAAGTTACGAGTAATCATTTAATATGATACAGAATGTATGTAAAAATATATAATATGAATTGATTGTTTGATCTATCAAAAGGAAATTTCATTTAATATGAATCTTTGTTACCCGTTCATACCCAAATATTTAGCGGTAAATTTGTAGCTGATAATTCGCTCTGTAATAGTGCGTGAAAGAAAAAGTATATTTTACTCTAGAAATGCTCCTGTTTCGGCGCTGATTGATGTTCGCTATTCTAATTCTTCCGTTCCTTTATATCTCGACTTCATATTTCCATAGAATCCGAATAGCAAATGTCGGAACAAAGCCGGTATAGGATACAGGGTCGCCATATGGACATGTACTTATGTCTAAAGTTTTTGATATATTTTATTTCTGTTTTAGTTTTTTGCTTTCTCTTGAAATATTTTTAAAATATAATTTATTGAATTATAATTGTTCAATATTTGGTGAATAAAATTTGTTTAAAAATTTTAGGTTATGTTATAATCCAAGTTTTTTTTTATATTTGTGCATATAATTGAAAATATGGATTGATTAAATATTTTTTTTTTAAATTTTATCAATAAAAAAATATATTTTTAGCTGTAAAAGTTTACAAGAATAAACAAAGCATGAAAATTGTAAAAGATTCTTATACCCTAACATCATCGAGAGTAACCATAATTATTGTAATCATATATTTTTTTACAAAATTAAAAATTTTCGCAATCACACTAAAAATTCTTTGTTTCAACTTCAAATATTAGAAATTATAAGATTAAGATCTCGATAAAAAAACCTTAAAAATATAAAAATAACACACGTAAATCTTAATATTCTGTTATGCAATCAAACCAATGCTTATATTCATTGGAAAAATACAAATAAAAATTGTCAAAGTATTTTAATTGATTCGAAAAGAACTAAATGAAAAGTTAAAATCTACTTTACTACTTAAAAGAAACACTGTTATGTTTCTTGAGAAGAAAAAAAAAGATACTGTAAGACAAACAGGGAAAGTATAATAGGGTTATAGAGTATCGGGAGGAAAGTGAGCAAGCGAACGGGACAAGGAGATAAAACAGCAAAGAGCTGGAGTGAGAAAAGAGAGACAAAGGGAGAGAGAGAGAGAGAGAGCGAGAGAGAAAGAGAGTGGAGAGGGAAGATCTCGCGTTGGACCGGAAATCGAGGGAATCGCTGATGCGAGCGATATGGCAGAGAAGGTCCGGATTAGAAATATCGCTACGATTGAAACAAAGATTCGGAGGCGAATTTCCTTGGGCGTCAGGAGAAAATTGCCTTTAGGGCCCTTTTCGCAAGCTGCATATATATATGGATATAGTGAAGTCTATATACGCAGGGGGGTTTGATTTTGATCGAAAGCGCTTCGGGATTTTATGCGATGCAGGTAAGGCAGATTTAAGAATTTTACGGTCACTTTGTTTGAGGTCGTATTTTCTAGTACACCATAATTAAGTTAAATGCCCGGCCAATATCGCGAGGCGGAGTGTTTTACAGATTGCGGCCTGTATGAGGGATTTTCACCGTTGATGTAAAACTTTTGATAATTCCGAGTATGACAACGTAAAAATGGAGTTTTTGATAAATTTTATCTCGTTTATATTTTAATTCATCGAATTTGATTCTTTTGAGCCTGTATAGGCAAAACAAAGTCGAAATAAAATTTTTCCTTTTTTATTTCATTCCATGTTTAAATACAGAAATAACCAGCTTATGAAAAAAATTGTCATCGCCAAGTAACAGATTCATTTCACTACTTTTAATTTTTGACACTAATCGTCCTAAACAAAGTCTGCTCAATTTGGTTAGGTAAATCTTAGTGAAGTCGTAGTTGAGCAAAACTTAGTTTAATGCATAAGGTGCAATAAGGTATTTTCAGTTTGGTGCTACTCAAGTAACATTTACTCAAGTACTTCGACAGTTTAAGCTATGGAGTATATTTTTCTCAACACGTCTGACTCAACTCTTATGTACATTATGCTTAATCCAGTAAATTTTACTTGGAAGTTATTCCCCGTGTGATCATAATAAAAGCTAAGCATGTATAATTTATATGTTCCATATATGCCATCCCACATCTCCTCATTGATCCCAGTTCGCCCGTAAGCCTTAAAAAGAGGGAGGGGGGAAAAAGAAGAAGGAATGAAACAAAGAGCAGTCGATTCGTTACATTACATTTGCATGCACGACGGCGAGTGTCTCGATACAACACACGTGGTGAGTATATACATGTGGTATATATGGGGCTGAATTGGACGCGAGGTGGACAGGTGCGCCGGAGGAGATAAGCCGCATACTTCTGCCAATTATTGGTATTTTGCTGAAATAAGCCGAGTGAACGAACGAGGCGCGCCTTATCCTCGGGGCGAGTATATATATATATATATATATATTATATATGTGTGTGCGCGAGACTGTGTGTGCCGCGCAGCCGATGCTTTCCGCGATCCGACGAAAGCACTGCAGCTGCTCGGACTCTCTTTCTCTCCCTCTCTCTCTCTCTCTCTCGCTCGTGCACTAATGATTAATATTACGACAGCTAAAACACGGGACTTTGGTGTATTATACGGGGGAAGAATTATGTGCGAGCTGATATACTACGCATTATATATATATATATATACACGAGGTGAGTCGATTATTCCATTTCTTCGAGTGTGCTTTATTTTGTTTCGATACAAACTTTTTAGAATAAAGCAGAGGTCCACGTGAGCTAATTACAAAAAACTGTGAAATATGTCGTAGGCTCTAAATTAACTACTGGAAAAAATAAGATCTTAAAAAATCGGCAATTTCAACCGAGACATTAAAAAGATCGGATATTCTTCAAGATAAGTCTACACGATAATGAATCCCAGCTTGTATAAAAGCCATACAGAGACGAGTCGTGTACACGCCTTATATACATCGGAGCGTGTGTTGATAAAACGTTCAACAATCATTCAAGCTTCAGTAATTACAGCACCGTGCAAACGAGCGCTACAAAGTAGGTATATATATATATACAATACATGCAGACAGAGTGTGTAATGTGAGAAAATCGGATGATCTTCATAATGCATGTATAAGAGAGCTGCTGGCCTCGTCCGTCATCGCCGCTGTTCCGCGTGTGCGTCTATTGAAATTTGAAATTCGCGCGGTGAACGAGTGAACCGAAGAGAGCTGGTGAAACGCGATCTCGGCCGCCCCCGCGCCAACTCCTTGTTATATGCATATTGCGCGCCTACTTCCGATGATACGTGCGTTGTGATGATGCTAATGATTTCATGGCCTGTGTTATCGTGAATATAATAGCTTTTACGCGAAGGATAAGGAAGGGGAATTCGTCTGTTATGGGAAGTGTGCATGTAGCTGAATATCTAACGACCGCTTTAATCAAAATCAATGTATTTATTCGAAATATTTATGATGAGATGGTTTGTAAAAGAGAATCGTACCGCACGATTGTCGGAGAATCAAAATTCATGCTGTGGTATTAAATTGCGTTGCGACGATGTCCTAAATTAGAAAAATCGGCAGGAGCATAGGAGCGACGAATCGGTAGACGATCGGTTTCGTGGATCCACGGGAGCGCGATCGAAATACGAGAGGTAACAAAAAGGAGGAAGGCAAGAGAGAGAGAGAGGGAGCAGAGAAAAGGAAGGAGAATGGAAGGAACGCGATGCAGAAGGCATATAGGAAACGCGGCGGCGCATATAAGCGACGTTCGGGGCTGTGTGCATTCCCGCGAGATTTATGAGCTTGGAGTGCGAGCGCCGACTGCCGCGCGACCTGTGCTGTGCTGCTGCGCTGCTCTGGCCCTATACCGTGCTTCCACTGCCGCGTTCGCCTCTCGCGAACTAGCGACGACAAATATATCGAGGTATTCCCCTGGAATTGAGCGGCTATTTCTCTCTCTCTCTCTCTCTCTCTCTCTCTCCCTCTCTTCCTCTTACTTTGTATGTCCTCTACTTCTCTTCCCCCTTTCTGCTTTTCTCTTTTTGTCTGTTTCACTAGGCTTTAAGCGACTCCACAATGCTGAATATGAAAAGCGTATGTTGCGTATGTTGCTTTGATAGGAAAATGATTAATTTTTGAGAATCTCCTTTACTTCTTTCACATTACACTATTTACATATTAACTGTTTTTTTTTATTGTAGATTGCTCGAACATGGTTCCAAGGTTTCACCTTTTATTCAAAATGTCACCAAAGTTATTATGACATCTTCTTATAATGCACATGGATAATAATCGAGCTCCGGGATTATCATATTTTAAGGAATAATGTGTAAACGAGAGATGGTCAAAGCTCTCCTCTTCCCGACATTGTGAACTCTCCTAACTTTCTCTTTCCCTCTCGCATCTCCACCACCGCGCGTTTGGTCCGCATCCCTCTCTCTCTCTCTCTCTCTCATGCTCGGCAGCCGCCGGGGTCACGCGAAATATGTTCGTTCCTCTCTTCGACAATTTGATCCCGGCTCCGAGATAGCATTGTACTCCGCGCCCCGTCTTAGCGGATATATTTATATTCCGCGCTCGCTCGCTCGCTCCCTCTCGCGCACTTATTTTATCTCATCCCCCCCCCCTCCTCTCCTTCCCTTTCCTTTCTTTACATATTCGCGTGGTATCGATGCGGTCTGCAGTCGGCAGCCTCTCTCTCTCTTACTCTTACTCTCTCTCTGTGCAGCTTTATCGAAGCGCCTCGACGATCTACTTTATGTCATCAGCGTTGTGTTACGTGTATACCTTTTGGCCCGCGGTGCAGCGCACAGGTACATGGTTCGACGACATCGAGCAGAGATAGAGAAAGAGAGAGAGGAGCTTGAGGATATCTCCACATGTGGAGACCTGCAGTCCGGAGAACAAGAAGAGCTTTGTTTTTCATTTGTATGGAGATGAGATATGTATGTGGTTGGACTGGGGCACTGCGCTTCCTTTGAAATAGATAAAGGCACAGCTGGGTGTTCGGGCTTTGGCTTGATTCATTGGGAAGAAATGATTTTTTCGATTTCAACTTTTTAGTTAATTTCTGAACAGGTCGAATGCAATTATAAAAAAATTTTACATACTTGTGTTCTGCGAGTAATTGTATTGGCAAAAACTCGAGAGTGCTAAATTCTTATAAAATGAATATATACGCGTAGGTGATAATAAATCTTGAATTGAAATTTTATCTTGCGCATCGGGATGATTTGATGGCAAGCACTCTAAACAATCTATTATTTCATTCTGTCAAGAACAACTTTTAACAATTATCGACAGATGTTAAAAATAGGCATTTTCAGAAAAATATATTTTAAAGATAAATCAGTAATAAAAAAAAAAAAACTCGATCAAAAAAAAGACGCGGCGCGCTCGATATAAAGCTATATGGTCCAAATTCCCGGTTCCCCGCGCTGGATGACCCGCTAACCTTGTACCGGCCATTTGTTTTTTCTTGTTTTACATTGCGACGCGAGACCGGGGTTCTCCTCGGTCGCGCGTGTGTTTCGACACCAGTTTCGCGTAAGAATCCAAGCCGATCCTCGCTCCGAGATAACGGCCTCGCATCGTAAACTTGCGCGAATCTGTTTTGTCGCCCTTCTCTGCGCGCCTCTTTCTTAGCTCTCTTCTTCCTTTTTTTTTCGTCCCTCCTTTTATTTCTTCGTCTTCGCGCTGCGGTCGTTTGTAAGGCCTCTCTTTCTTTTCGTGTTAGAGTCGCTGTGCAGTTGCTCTCCGTGGTGAGCTGGGAAGAAATTTAAAAGCAGTGTGTAAGGTAGGGACAGAAATCGAATTTTTATCGGGCATAATTTATTTGCCGATTATCATTGCGAGTGTGTTGTGCACTTGTTCATCAAACTGAAGGAGATGTCTTAATCATTGATTTGAGCATAGCTCCGAGTGATCTGTTTCTCATTTCTTTTAATTCATTTTTATAATAGTATTGTGCTATGTAACGTGCATTAATAAGCAATTTTGAAATACATTACAAAGTATATTAAAGTTTTAGAGCGAGATTTAAAATAGACCACTGTTTTAATACGTTATTTTTCGTAAATTCTGTAAATTGTTTGAAAATTCTGTAAATTGATCGACTATAAAATGGCCGCTTGGGAAGAAATGGGTTAATACAATAATGCGCATGATCCATGATTCATCGAAAAATCCAGTCCACAACGAACGCTCTTAACACGGAGCCACACGAGCACAAAAGTGCAATATCCCTCGCCACGTACAAATATCGCAAAAGCCATGTACAAAATGTACGACTCGTACACAGAGAGAGAGGGGGAAAACGGTCGATCTCTCTCGGCAGGCATTAATCAGGCTGCGTGGAATCGCGGCAAAACCAGACGAAGCGCGCAGCCGAAGCGTAACACTCGCAGGCCAAATTATGTTACTGTCTTCACGCGCTCGCTCGTATATATTATATGTATGTACGAAAGAGGCGAGAAACTGCGTATATATATATGTAGACGCTCCGGTGTGCACAAACAGGTATACACGGATATCGTTTGAGAAACGGGCGTCGAGGCGCGAGATAACAGCGCTCGCGAGTCCGACTCGTTCTCTCTTTCTTCTGTGTATAGTATATATATATATATATGTATGTATGTATGTATAAGGACGCGCGCGTGTATGGGGCATATATACAGAACATTGAAATTTATTGCGAGGGTCTCGCGCTTAGTGGAGTCTTCTGTATATACGTGAATTGTGGACTGGTTGAACAGTGTGATCCACACGCGGGGTTGTACTAGAAAGAAGCTACGATTATCATTGGGAGATTAGAGTTTGACGATATATGCGGATAGAGGAATGTTTTTCCAGATTTTTGGAGTAACTTCATGTTGTATAAATATTGTATTGCATAACGCGAGAGAAGATTTTATTAAATTTTTACTATGTTATAATGCACTTTGTATTCTTTGGAACATTGTTGTGTGAAAAGATACAATAAGGTAGATTTCGTGTCATAAAATTAACAAGTAGCACAAGATTTCCATTTGAAATTAGTGTGTCTAGTGTTAATGTACACTAAGAAAAAAAATGTCTTGCATTAAATGGAAAATCATTTAATGTTAATGAATATTTCACTTGTACGGGTGACTTCTAACAAATGCGCCGCGTCTTAATAGTTAAGAGCTTAATAGTTAAGAAACGTACGTTGATAGTTAAGAACTAGAGCTTCATGACAAACGTATTCGTAAGTGTTATTCATTAATTGTACTGTTAATGAACCGTTCATTTAATACAAGACATCTTTTTTCTCAGTGCATACTGCATCCAACTTTTCAGTTGAATTTCACGAACCAAAGAAAGCTGCCACTATAAACGTCTACATCGCGAGCATCTAATAGTTCAACCTCGACACAAGAGATACTCGGCTACCTAAGAAGATAATTCGTTTACAAAAGGTCTACTGCAGCATCCGGTTTTACCATCGATTCCTCTCCCCGTACACAGCACAGGTCACCCAAAACTATATATTTCTCTCGGTGGGTGCAATTTACGGAATCGATGAAATATAAAGCCTCGACGTCGGGTCGAACGGCTCGCTTGGTGTACGAACATCGAGAAATATAATCGTACGTTTCGTGCCCGGCCAATGTTCCCTCACTCGAGTTCAAGCCCGATGCCATTCGTCTTCCGGCGGCGCTGCCGCTGCTAGTCCCGCCGATTCACGTCATTGTTTTTAGTGCCGGGGCTACGTGTATAACCGCTGCGGGAGAGTATACCAAGTGCAATGGGATGTGATAGTCGATTCTTCCTGTTGCCGCGCCGCGGCGGCGATTGTCAAAATCGCCGCGATTTGAAATATTTGCGGCGAATCGATATTGCCATTTTTTTTCTGTAGGACAGCCCTTCTCTCCCTCTCTCTCCCTCTCATTCTCGTACACTCTTTTTTTCTTTTGCAATAGATCTAAATTGCTTACATGAAAATAAAAATTTTATGCGTGCACGGTGACTTTTACCTTTTTACGGTTTTTACTCGCTGGGTTTTTTTATTACACGTGCTCTTTGATGTTTCAGTTTTATTCGCTAAATCTCTATATGCACACGAGAATCTTATTATTACATCTTATGCGTTTTCTCGTTTTTTTTTTTCAACAAATTTACAAACGTAATAATGCTTTATACTTTGTATAATACGAATTTTCGAGTAATGCTGCACGGTCTGCTAAAATGGCAATAGCTAACAACACAAAGTCAGTTTTCACCATTCAATTCTTCCTTTTCCTTGCATCAACCGACAAATCAACTCAACCATGATCACGCAAACACTAATTGAAAATGAATGATCGCGGCAAAACGATACAACAACCGCAAGCACCATCGGTCAAAAGATTCACATGCGTGTACACCATCAGAAGTACATAAAACCGCGTGGGCGTTTTTTTTTTTTCTAAGAGCGAGCGAGAGATGGCGAAAACGACTTTGTACAGTTACAGACGTATATGTATGGAGACACACGGCGCTCGATGAAGCGAGGTCAGAAAGTTAAGTGTTCTGGGGTATACACCGCAGATGCGCATCGTTGTTCGAGTACATGGGTGCACCGCGTGATAGGCGCGTGTACCGTAAATTTGCGCTAGTAGCCAATCGATCTATCCGATGGTTAACTTATGTATGATGAAATTTTAGCGTTCTACTGTATATATATATGGATAGTGATTCGTTTTCGATCAGGTGGCTGATACAGCTTTGCGATTCTAATCGCTTCCGCCACTTGTATTTCTAATTTAACAATTAAACGGATAGAAGTGATTTGATAAACATCAATGATTTTATGTGTAGATCAATGCAAATGTGTAAAATTAAATTCAATATACGCTTGTAATATCCAAACATTTCCTTTGCAATAATAATTTACCACACACCAACACGCATCTATGTATACGTGGTCGTGCATCCTTGGGCAAATCAGTCAAGAGAGAGAGAGAGAAGGGACAAAAAGGGTCGCCGATCAATTTCGAATTTATATATATTACGGGTCCGGGGTCCTCGACGCGGCTAATTAGTAGCCTCTTACAAGTCTGCCGCGCGGTCTATACACGTTCCACGGCACCGCGTATAAAAAGCTGCTGCAGGAGCGGGTCTGCGGGAGCACCCAGGCGAACATGGTACCCGATGGCAACGTGGCGAGAGTGGAAGCAGCGCTATATAGGGAGAAAAAGGGCTCGCTTCGATTTACTGGCGCCCCGTGTCTTGCGCGCGCCTCCGACGCTGTTGTTGCGTCGAGCGACAAATTTGTTGCGTATACACATATATATATATACTGGCGAACGCTTATTCTCACACGGAAGAAATGCAAGTGATGTTCTAATTTTTTATTTATTCGTTGTGAAATAATTGTAATAACCCGTCAGCTATTGGTCTGTTCAAAGTAAAAAAGAATAATCCAAGCAACGACCGAAGCGAAGAATAACCTTCATCACCTCATCCTCTCCATAAGGCGCGCAGCTCATTCTGAATCTAGCGCGAAGCCACGTCTGCACGTCAGCAGAACCCGTACATGCCCACAGCACAAGAAGAAAGTATACCCTCACGCACACAGAGATATGCAAGTTGTTACAAAGGAAATATATCTATATAGACCGGTCGAGCGAGGACTAATGGCGGCTCCTCGCATCGCCCTATGCAGTTACGCTGTCAGTCGTCGCGGCTATCGGGCTATTTCTCCTTCTCTCCTCTCCTCCCCTATACACACACACACACACACACACACTACGTATCCCACGCATATATGAGCTCGCGCGACACGTGCAGGTATACCTACGCACGTGTGCGCGGGGCTTTTCTGGTCGGTACGGCTCCGCCTTCGCGTCCGCCCCGCGTTTATATACGTATACTGCGTGTACGCGTGTGTCTGGATATGTAGAGGCAACGAGTGCAGTATACGCGGCTTTTTGGCCCTCCGCACCTGTGCACATCGTATGATGGAGGTTGAACGTGCCAAAGGTATCGTATAGTCTGTTAGCTCCGGTACAGTTTTGTCGAATGAGTATATATGTAATGTCGAAAATGAAATTACGGTAAGTGAAGATTTAGATGATATTCGGGAGAATACACCTTGATTAGTTTTCATAACAATATCTACACTATCAGTTGGTCTTTAAAGATGTTTTATTAGAATATGGTTACGTGTATTAAATCCAGTCTACGGAATTCATGTGACACTGTTCTTCGAAAATCGGTATCGAAAATCGTCATCCGTCGCGCAAATTTGGTCTGCAGATATACTATAAAACCGACCTGCTAAGATTCAATTTCAAAATAAGCCAAAAGGAAAGTTATCAAATGGCACAAAAGATCGAAAACGCTGCACAAGCATTCAAATAATTTAATATTGGGGACGCGCGCATCGCCGCGATAAAAGACGAAGTATCAAGTCCGTCCGCTATACGTTCTCACATAATCCGCGTCCCTTACGGTCCAGTCTCATAATACACCGAGTCGAGTCCCACTCGCGAGCTCTCGACGTACATATAACACGTGTCTGACATTTTTAATCGTCGGATTAAAATAACCGATGCTCGGACCCCGTACACCACATACACACACAGGCACGCAGAAAGAGGGTAAATCAGAGCTCGCGTATTATAACCTAAGACGAGAGGGACTTATACGCAGCGACTCGCGCGACCACCCAGACGGTGTGCAATATTCGCGAGGTCGCGTGTCCACCGACGACTCGTAGACTCGTGTAAGCCATGTGTGCGGTGTCTCTTTTTAATAAAAATCGCCCAGATGGAATTCGATTTGGGCCGCGTTGCGTGAATATGCGCGCGTATATGGTGTATTGGAGGAATCGGTGCGAGGATGCGAGGCGGGATCCGCAAATCCCTGGGATTAAGCGATATATCGTATGCGGCCTCGGCCGATCGCGACACCTCGTGTCCGAGCTTCGTTGCTTGTCGTATTACGTTAATGCCAGACTCCGCGCGCTTCTCTTCTTTTATGCTTTACCAGATATATTCTTTGATTTCGTGCGAATAAGGTCAGTGTTGGATCTTTGTGCAGATGGGCGGTAGATTCGAGCGTGCGAACTGCGAATGCATCGGAATGAGCGTTAGCTGCGAATATAATGAAGCAGAAGTTGGTGTGGGAAGAGTTTACATTGTAGAAATAATTACATTGAGACTTTTTACTCTATATTTAATATAAGAGCAGTATTTGACTATTTCTATGCTACAAGCATAGGCTACTTCAACTCGGTCTTATTTTCATTCGACTGAGGGGTAAAATATTTTTTAAATAAACATGCCATATCATAATATAAGATAAAGATTTCTAATGTAAATTTTCTCGTGTTAATATTCGGAATTAATTATGGAAAAATTAATAAACCCATGACGAATGATAGCAAATGAAACAATTGATATTCAGTCCTTCGTTGAATAGACGCTCCGAATAAATCCACTAAACATAATTAATTACGCGGGAGAAAACAAAACTAAATTGACAACAGACTTGAGTAAACGCTATACAGCAAAACTCGTGCTTTCTACCCACGTAAATTGTCAGTGCGCGCGTCGCACACGCGTTTCAACCGCGGTACAATTAATTTCCCTCGACGCTAACCAAAAGCCAGAGAGAGAAAAAAAAATTTCCTCCACAAACTGAAATCCCCTTCGGCTTTTTCAATTATATCCGAGGATGAACCACCGCCGCGTATATCGCATTTATAACTCTTTTCGAAACAACTGTTTCGCAGTTCTGCATGTGCGTCGATCCGCGAGCCTCTCTCCTGTATAATTATGACGGCAAAACTCGTGTGGTTGACACTCTCTTTCAGAGCGCAAGAGAGAAACGTTGTCTACGAGACGTATATATGTGTGTACGGAGATAGAGCCGCGCGACATTCATTACGAATGAATCGCAGTCACGCGAATGCGCTTGTTATACTTACTCTCCGAGCGTTGCACGCCAAAGCTCGCGACACACGTGAAGAAGGTGCGGAATGAGAGAAAGAGAGAGAGAGGGGGAGTTGTTTTGTATATAAGCAAAATTATGTTTAGCGGCTTGAAAATTAATTATATCGTCGCTCTTTAATTAGCGGGATTTATTTATGTGTATATATATATACTTTTAAAAAAAAAAGCTTTTTCTGCCAACTGCTCCTTTTTAGTCTGTGCGGTCGCTGTAACCGACATGTGTTCGTTTTATATTATTAAATTAAATTGCTTAGGTTAATTAATTAATTAGCGGAAATGGGGTGGCTTCATGATGAATTTTTCTTGGAACATTGCGATCGTATAGCTTATTTAAATAGACCTGTTTAATATATTACGAGTGAAGGGTTGTCAGTTCGTGAAATCTATGATATTTGCTTTTGGATGTCTTTAAAAGAAAATGCTATTGAATTGAGGAATATTGAAATTTTAATTTTTCATAACGATTTTCATTATTCTGTAAGTTTTTTTTTTAATACAAACTTTATATGAACGAAAATCGATTTATATTCTTCTTAGATCTATTGTATACTGAATATTACAAATTTTAACACTTTCAAGCTATGAATTTATTTACGATTTCAAAATTGAATAACAGCATTTTTACATTAAAGTATAAGTTATAATTAGTTAGCGAGTTTATCTTGCTAATAGAAAGCCATAAAATTGAAACGTCAAAAGTTATCACATTTTTAGAGTAGAGAAGAGCTGGAGAGAAGCTTAATTGAGAAAGGGAATATATATGCGAAAGAGAGAAGGAGCGAAAGAGAGAGAGAGAGAGAGAGAGAGAGAGAGAGAAAGAGTGAAAAAGTGGGAATAAGCAAGAGGCGAAGTGAGAAACACGGTGAAAGTGCAGAACATAAAAAGAAGAAGTAGAAGAAGAGAGAGAGAGAGAGAGAGAAGAAGAAGAGATACGTGGCGTGCAGCATTTGTCGTACGGAAGTTTGGGGCCAGATAAGGAAAAAAAATTCGAGTCCCGCGTGGCTCAGGTTTGGGCTCGCGCGCGCGCGCGTTCCGAGACTCTGGACGTGGATTACGCGCGATAAAAAGCCAGAGATAAGGCGTCGGACCGAATGCTAATGATACAAGCCTTTCCTTTCAATCTACAAAGCTGCAGAGGGGAGTTAATTGCAGGACGGAGGCGGCCCATATCGCCTACCCGTATTGAATTGTTAACGACCCGAGAAAATTTGTTTCAATTTATATTGGCCTCCAGCTTTTATTCAAGCCAGCAAGTAGCAGCAGTCCGGCCGTGTACGCGCACCGTGTAAGACATAAGAAGTACATTCGAATAAATATCGTTAATTGATCATTACCCCTTTTTATATAACAATTTCCCAACAATCGTATCTTTTACATTGCTTAATTAAGCATAAAGGATCGTCGAGCAATTTTATAGCTTTAATTAGAAATTCGTTTTTACGGCTGGCTTCGTATATATTTTTGTAAGTTTGTTTGTGTACAAACGAGTTGTTGATGTGAAATCTTATACCTCCATTTTGACAATATAATTTTAGTTATTTTAATAATTCTAATACCGTCGCTATTAGGTGAGCGCCATACTTATATCGGTAATCTAAGGATCAAAGACGCTGAAAACTATTCAGCAATGCACATTTAAAAAGCACCCATTAGAAAATGTGTCCAATAATCCTCAAACACCTTAATTCACTCAAATAACATATTAAATCGCTTAAATCACAATTTATAAAATTGTTCCTAATAGGCAGAAGTCCACACTCGCTCTTTCCGCTGATATACACATAGCCCCCGAAAAAAGTAGATTTCCCATTCATATCCTCTTAATCGGCGTGACAAGTGGGGAAAATTAATTACGGAATAATTTAATGCGGATATCCACTGGCGACGGTAGGGAGACGTACAGGGGAGTCAACCACCAGGTCTGCGTGGCTCGATATACGAATTTTTCATCAAAGTTTTTCACAACACACTTTATACATTAACGAGGCCAGCTGATAAAACGATTGAATAAAACGCGAAATATCATGCTAATTCGCAATTCATTAAAGCAGCGCAGCGGAGAGAGAAAGAGGGGATGGGACGGGACGGACGCGCGCGCGCGCGACCAAAATGATTAAAACCCGCTATACGCGGCGAAATGAGCCAGAGAGACTCCCTCCCCACCCCGGAATACCTATATGCGTTTCTCTCTCTATCTCTCTCTCTCTCTCTCTTTTTTTCGTCACGTCATTCAGAGGCTGCTGCCGCGCGTATATAATATATACGAATCGCAATGAAAGTGTCACCCGGATTTCGCGCATTACAGTGCAAAAATGTCCCCCGGGCGCGCCGTACGTCAATCCGGCAGATGACGCAGTTAATTTGGACGCGTCGAAATATAATATACGTTTAATGTGATTTGCCGTATATGCGCGCCGAGAGTTGCCCGCGCTCTCATAAATATTTGTAGGCTCGCTTATTACCGTGCGACGTATCCGTGTGTGTGTGTGTGTGTGTGTGTTCGTGCGGGAGAGCCGGGGACGCGTCGCTTTTTTTGCCATGGTTAATTGGAATTAAAATTCAGTTCGTTCTGTGCGAGTAAAAGAGAGAGAGAGAGAGAGGCTCACTTGGTCGTAGCGGATCCAATTAAAAAAATGAAGTGCTTTTTCATATTCAGAGAGATTCCGCGGAACGGCTGCTGCTGCTGCTGCTGCCGCCCGTCACTTCTCGCGGCCCCGAACCGTTTTCGCAAATAATAAATTAGAATTGCTGCCCGCACCGAGAGCAAATGTATATTGCTGCGCGCTGAGTTTTCCTGTTAGCGCGACTTTTTATCGCTATACTCTCCAAGCGATATATACGGAACCACTTGCCTATATATAATGTAGACTCGCTTGTTGCAATCGCGTATTTTGAATCGTGCGAAATTTCTTTGACGTTAATGCGATCGTGTCAAAACAGTCTGCATGGTCATATTGCAAGGACCATCTCCAATACATAGACCATATATGGGAAACATTAATACCGATGTATGTTTCATCATGAGAAATATGTTATAGCCATAAAACGGAAACATTGTATTTCAAAATATATAGTCCATGTACGGGTGACATTAAAAATTTTTTTTCCACAAACTAAATTAAATTTGTATTAAAATTAATATTTACATGTTTTAAAATAGACGTAATATAGTGGATTCACATATTGCTCGTACTTTTCCAATACTTGGTGTAACTATAGTGCTCCAGTTCTATGGATAGATATTTTCCATGTATGAAAAATATATCGGCATTAGTATTTTCCAGATAAGGCCCATATATCGGCGATAGTCTTTGCAATACATTGGCCGTACAGATTATTTTTACGCGAGCGAAACACAAAATTAAGATAATTCTACTTTCTCTACAAGACTAAAATAACGATCAAGGTACCCGTGTCGAAGTTAATTGTGTACAAGGTGCGCTCGCGGAAATTCAAATACAAAAAGGACGCACGGCAATAAGTCTTTCTCGTTTCGCGCGAGTATATATATATAAGTATCCAGAAGGAAAGACAAGTGCTCGGTGACGGTTGAAAGGGAGATACCGACGCGGCCTTTAAGTTTGTACCGAGCAAACGTCAAATACGTCGTCTTCGTCGTCGTCGGCGGCGACTGGTTTTTCTCGGAACGGCGAAACACGGCTACCAGCTTGCAAAATAGACACTCGGCCCGTGAGTCGCGACACACTAAGTGCAGTATATACGCGTATTATATTCCGCTTCCGTCGACTGCTCGTGTAAAACCTACGCGGCTGCCGTGGGGTAGAAAGAAAAAAAGAAAAAGAAACAAGAAGGAAATCGCCGTACTTGCATTAGACATGGAAGTACTGCACTTTTCCATCAAACCGTTCAACGCTGGTAGCACTCGCGGATACTTGTTATATCTGTGCGTGTGTACGTTGTGCATCGGCTGATTAAACAATATATCTTTTTTGTGTGTATCGTGTATGGTTAATATTTGATTTGAGACCGTAAAAATGATTATTTGAATAATTCTTTTCTTTTGTTTGAGCATTCCAATCTCTACCGAGACATCGTGTTGCTATTTGAACGCGGCATCGATTAATACGTTACACAAAGGGTAAAAAATATAAATTTTTCTGTTTAGGTTCACGGCTACTAGCATATCCAAATCAATGCGGTATCGAATGATTCAGCTCATCGGGCAACTCGACTGGACGCACTAGATGTACCCCCCCCCAGCAAAAAGTTGTAAGACACACAGCTTACAGAAAACAATGGTTATATATATATATAGTTCTTCAAGTCTGGCTCTCCAGACTCTCGGTCCTATAGCTACACCCCGCGCGCCTCGTACCTACACACAATCAACAAAAGAAGATTACGACACGAAGCTTCCACGACAAACATAAAAACAAGAGACAGAGACAGAGAGAGAGAGAGAGAGAGTATAAGGGATCTGCCTCGTACATGGTTCGGCAGTTGGATGCACGCGTATTATACATTTTCCCCCTCGAGCCATCTCTCTTTCCTTCTCTCACCCCTGCCCCCATTAGAGAGAGAGAGAGAAAACGAGCGGAATGAATGGTAATACGCAAATGACTGTAGTCCTCTCGATGACTCTCGAGCTGCGAGAGAGAGAGAGACAGAGAGCTAGGCCCGGGGAGTGATATTGGCAGGCACGTGTCCGCGAGATCCGGCCATGGGATTTAACAACGAAACGCGCTGACCCGTGCCACAGTCTATATGCGTATGCTGTATATACACTGGCGAGCGCCACTTTTCCATCTCCTTCCTTTTGTGCCCGCGGGGGTAGATGTTGAGGGAGCAGCCGTTGTAGTCTATTGCCCCATTGTACTTTTTAACGCGTACAAATGATTTATAACATTGGTTTGTTTACCATAGATTTGTATACCTACACGAATGCGGTTAAATTGTGTGCGGTTGATGCTCGCTTTACATAATTATATCTTCGCAGTGTTGACTGTTGTTTTTTGGTAGACGATTATGGAAAATCGTTTCATCATCTTTTTTTTTGGTGGAATATCGATTCTCTTATGTTATTGAAATTGTGGACGATGATGTAGAACCAAAAGAAAAGCGAATATAACGAACGATCGTCGAGCGAAATGAAAACTTCGACAATGCGGAATCGCGGGAAAAAAGGGGAACGAGAAGTAGAAAGGAGAGGAAGGGAAGCGCGCCAAACGTGATTGGCATAGATTGATATTCGACCGAAGCGATTGATTGACCGTGACTATCTTTCTTTCCTCTCGCACACACCAATTCTGTCGCTCTGCTCTTCATCTTCACTGTCGTTATTATCCTCTGCATCCTTGTTACATCGCGTATTCTCGTAATTGCAGGATGTTTCAAATGGTTGAGTTTACAGGTGAATAATTGCAGACTGCACCGAGGAGATAGACAATTTTCATTCAATATTTTGTTAACGAGTAGTTGGCATTACTGTATCGATTGGAATAAAATAAGGTAAGAGAATAAGAAAGGAGTAAATATTTCACAGACATCAACAGTACGGTAAAAATACGAAACTATTCTCAAACCGTCGGCTTGGTACAGATTGACTTATTCGGTACACTGCATATCCTAAACAAAGGGATATATCGAGTCAAACTGAGAGGAGCGAGAACAGCAGTAAGGGAAGAGCCTGAAACTCAGTCGTATAGAGAGAATGAAAGACTCGTCTACCTTACAGGACAAAGAGAATAGGAGAGATAGAGAGAGAGAGAGAGAGAGAGAGAGAGCGTTACAATGGTGCGACGCGAGCTAGGAATTCAAGGGGGTTTATTAAAGCCACGGTTAGCGATACAGCTCACGTTCGCTTTTAGCCGAGTAGTGCAGCAGCATCCCCTGCCTTGCCGAGCTTTTCTTATATATACTTCTTGTGTCTTTTCGCGCGACTTTCTCAGCTCTTCCTCTTGTTCATCGATTTAACCATTTTTTTTTCTTATCATTATGCTTGCGTCTTTTTTCTATTCATGAATGAGACGATTGGTTTGATGGTCGAAGAATGAGAAAGTTACAACGATATTTTTGATCACTATATTTAGTAACATTTTCAAGTTCTATCGGCATTCGCATCGATCCTTTCACAAGGTAGTTCTATTCCCTTCGCGCGACTCATCCATCGATAATAAGCTAAAGTCTCGAAACTCTTGTCCTATAGAAATTAGTGATCATCCTAATTATTCTTCGCGAAAGCGAAATAAGCAGCAACATCTCCCCGGTTCTTATCGGTTTAGCGCGACTCGAGTTAGCACTTAACGCACGATCCCGCGTATCACGATTCTCTATAACCCTATATACATATACCCCCCTTTTATCGAGACTCTCGGTATAGCGGCAGATGCAGAGACAAGAAGTTCATCGGTGGGGGGAAGGTTATATACGCTTGTAAGAAGGCGACGACAGGTCGAGTCGCGTCGTCTCTTCCCTGGAAACACGTGTCCTCCTGCATCCCTCGTCACTCAATTCCATACTGTCGTCTACCTCTATTTGAACTTCCCTTGTGTGCAAGTATGTCGTACCTTTCCCCACTTTCATCTTTCCACCTTATCTCCACATACTCTGGCATCGCTATTCTATTATTGATTCACTGCTCTACTCTGGTTTAAAGGATGGTATAAATTTTATTCGAGTACTCGAGGAATACGGTATACAACATTACGTATATGATAATGATTGTTTTTTGCGTACCTGGTGCAATTCATTATTTACGACTGTACCCACGGTTGACGAGATTAGGAGTCTTTTTAAGAAGACGATAAGTTGGTTGGACAGGCAACGGCGTAACTTTTTTACTGTATATATCGGCGCTTGGGGATCGAGGCTCGCGCGCGGTGAAACGCCGTAATTAACGAGGTTCCCGCTGATCACATCGTCGACGGGCGCGTCGACTTTATATATATCGATGCGACGAGCGGAGGAAAATGAGGGACAAGACGAAGAGAGGAAGGAGCCCCGTGGAAAAGTTTTCTTGCCGATAAAGTTTGCGCCGCGCTCTATACAGAGGACTAGTGATCCTCATTATGCTAAGCTTCAATCTTAGATATAAGCTTCTTTTTCTCGTCTATTTTTTTGCAGGAAGAATAGATTGAGCCAGTGGCGGTGGGGTACAGGAAGTAAGGTAAATTTTTGGCAACGAACTTATTTAGAATCCATATTTTTTGTTCGCACATCTTAGAAATAAGGAAGTACACTTATAATGGCAAACATCTTGATTGCACACAGGAGGAAATAAGGACGCAATTAAGAGACGTTTGTAAATATTTAGGCGCATCGTATAACCGTTTTCATAGTCTAATGAAAATTCACGAGGTCATTCCGCAGACGGGTTAATTCATCGCGTTAATGCCGCTTGATAGCCCAACGCGTATACGTATACCGTGTACAATGTGTATCGTATATGTGTATCGGTATAAGGTGTTCGGCGAGGATCGCGCGAGCGCCACACGACGAGGAGAGCCGGAGCCCCGATGTATTTTATCGCTTTATTCGAGCTTCTTTGTTTCATAAAAGTGAGAAACAGCTTTAATAAGGGGTTATACCGCGGCCATCCTACGGTCTCCTCCTCCTCTTCTCTCTCTCTCTCTCTCTCTTAAGCTCTCGCCCATATAATGAGAGGTTGCCAGAGCGCGCGAGGTTCGTCTTGGAATGGAAGTGAGTGTTCGGGGCCAATTTCGCGCGGACGCGAAAAGTGCTTGTCGGCAATCCCCTTCGGATCGACTCTTTCTCTCTACGCTACATCTATCCTATATGTGTTGTATGCACGCGGAGAAAGAAAGAGAGTGAGAGAGAGAGAGAGAGAGAGAGAGAGAGAGAGAGAGAGAGAGTCGAAACCACAAATTATTGCATTACAACTTAATTCCGTGTAATGCAAATAAACATTTTGACGTGGCCGATTGGGGGTCTTTAACGTTTCACTTGTGCGCGCGCCTGTCGCGTCTTCTTGCTCGCTCGTGGCGGTGGTGTGCAAACAATGAGAGAAAAACGAGCGTTGGACACGACGAGATGTTGCTCGAGATGTTGCGAGATGCTGGTACGTATATATCCTTTGATTAACGCGCGAGTGGTTTGCAATTAAAAATAATTGATCATGAAGATGTTTCGCGCGCGCTTTTTTCGATGCAGCTGGAGCGTTAATCGGATATGTTTTGAAATTACAACTGGAAAAAGAAGAGAAGGCTTTTAGCTTGTTCCCTTGTTTATCGGAAGCTTTGTCAAATATCTGTAGCTTGTCAAATCGATATTATTAAATGTTTCAGCACTGATTGTATCGCGAAAATTGCAAAAAGAAAATAAAGAACGAATTCGGAAGAGCCTATGGAATTCGAAGGTTTAAAGCGTACAGCCATAGAAATGGTATAAGAGCGAAGTTTAATTGTTCCGAGGCGTGAAGGCGCGTCTTAGATGCTCTGCAACAATTGAGGTTCCGGACGGTGAAGGCGCAATCAGTGCTTCGCGATGGGTCGCAGAAACGGTAGAGAAACTCAAGAGGAGGCAAACACAGACACGTATACACAGATAGGTCTCGACAAGAAATTCGGCATCTTCCCTCGATGGAAGCAGCCATGACAATCGAACGAGGGAGCGATGTAAAGGAATGTACAATATAGGGAGAATAGATTGAATACGCGTCTTTGCGAATATAATGGCCATCGATCCATTATTTGTACTGGAAAGCTTTTGTTTATTATGAGATCATAGATATAAGCGTTAGTGTCCAAATAGTGTCAGGAATCCGCAATACAAATTGTCCGAATCAAGCGTGTACCGGCAATTGCAGAGATCGCGAACAGCAGCGGCAAAAGAAGCGGCTACACACAGCGAGTCGCAGAACAGAAGCGGAAGCGCAAAATTTATAGTTCTGTTTATCTTGCCAATCCATCCCCTTTCGTGGAAAAGCAGAGTATATATATATAATACGAGCTCATATCGAGCGCCACACACGTCCGTCACCGTCATGTATTATAAATTCGCGTGCAAAAGAAATGGACGACACGATATCCCCGGGACAAATGATCGTATATATATATATATATATAGGCCCCTGAATACGAGCAACTCGACCGGTGCGTAAGTACGTCAGTCCGTGTCCGTCTGTTATACCATCGGATATACGACGATCCGATCGAACTCACGTATAACGCGGCACGGGAGATTCCTCGCTGGTAGACGTCGTACGTTTCATCGCGCCAATTACGGAGCTTCGCGTAATTACGGGTTTTACTCGGCCCCGTATATATACTTGCCCCGAAGTGCAATGCATGTATACGCCTTGTGCTTCTTTCATATGTGTGTGTGTGTGTGTGTATACGTTTTCTCGACTATCGTGCATGTGAGAGGAAAAAGAATCGAATTTTTGTTGCGAGAGAATGCCAGATGGCCCTTTTCATTGCTGTTCTCTGACACTTTTTCGGGATAATTTTGAATTGATAGGGAATTTTTTTATTTCTTCAAGATCAGGGGATATACCACCCTTTTTTAATCTTTCACTTTACTTGCGCATTCGTGACTTTTCGAAGAATGAACATCGATGATTTTATCGGACTGCGAAACTTTTCACGACATAATCCACTATAGACCAGTGTAATTCGCGTTTCATCAGTAATGTAAGTAATTATGCCGTGTTCGTCGTACAGCGCGGTGTGTTTACCAGGCCGAGCAACGAGTACGTGGTCGCCGCTCGACCAACCCACGCGTCATCCAATTACCGCGAGAGAGAAAATGTAGAGGAAGAGGGAAAGAGAGAGAGAGCCGCGCACGTCGATATCCGTTTTTGGTAGCCATCGAAGCTGCAGCTGCGCTTCTAAATCCTCGCATCGCTCATCTCAACTGCGGAAAGATTGATTCATTTGCGCGGATTCTCTTGTCTATATGAGATATTACCTGCAATTTATCCGCGGTGATCTGCAGGTCACGAAGTGATCCGAAGGTGGTGAAGTTACATTATTTTCAGGTGTTCCATTGCGATTGCAAGATGCATTGTCTGAAACACAAAAAATGGGTAAAAATGAAATAATCTCAATCGCAATATTCATGTATCTTCAGAAATGCTAGTTTAAATTTCCAAGAGTCATAAATTTTGAATACCTTCGACCTTAGTTCCAATTCAATTTTTAAAATGTGAATTGCACAACAAAAGTTTCGCTCCTCGCCAAAACTTCCTTAGTATAGCATT